>JAYDZE010576944.1:0-11437 GCA_034509125.1 Monilaria moniliformis
AGTTCTATTGGGAGATGTGAGTTCTCATTTTATTACTACTATATATATATATATATATATATATATATATATATATATATAGTAGTATGGGGTGCGTTAAAATGAGAACACCCCTTAGATACATAACTAAGAACTAATATACACCTAGGATCTGAAATTGAACGGACTAATTAATGATATAATTCTACACATATAATGTTATTTGCATCGTGGAATTTTTTCGTAAATCGTGGGATTTAAGGAGATCCCGTTATTTTCATATTTTTTCTACAATCGTGGGATTTTTTTGTACAATTATGCCCTTTAATGACGTTTGTATCAAACAATAATGATACATTTTTTCCTACAATCTAGTTCGTGCAATTCCAGATCCTAGGGTGTTTATTAGTTATTAGTTATGCATATAAGGGGTGTTATCATTTTAACGCACATATATATATATACACACACAAACGTGCATTTTTTATACGGAATGAAAATAGTAATAATTTCTCCCCTAAAATGGATCATGCTTCTTTACATATACGTAAATGTTGTTTTAAATATACGTAATGCAATGATGCTTCTTTTATTTCGCACTCTTATATATTACATTATTACTTTATTTTTTATGATATGTTGTAAATCATATAAAAATCAGTGTCCAGATTGAATTTTAATTATCATTAAGAATTTTTCATTTGATCATTTTCTTGTATAAATATTATTCATTATTATATACTAAAGATTAATCACAATCGCCGGTAAAAATAAAATAAAATGGTCCATATACGTAGAATATTTGGGGATGGACAATATCAATATTTATGAGGGTTCGGTAATTTAAAACAGGTGCGGTTCATTACTGCTCTCTCCCGTTTGTACTAAAATATGTGGTTTAGTTTTCAAGAATAAATTTTGCACATTATTCAACTCATTTCTTTTTAGAATGTGTTATTTTCATGAAAAAAAATGGAATACATATATTTT
This sequence comes from Monilaria moniliformis, assembly GCA_034509125.1. NCBI lineage: Eukaryota > Viridiplantae > Streptophyta > Magnoliopsida > Caryophyllales > Aizoaceae > Monilaria > Monilaria moniliformis. The sequence continues at coordinate 970 of JAYDZE010576944.1, forward strand.
CACTCTTTCTTCGCTTTTCCACATCTTCTATAAGATAGTTAATATTTTTCAGGTCGGATGAAAAAATAAATAAAAAATTGGGCAGTCCCTTTTCCCACTTTTTTTACTCAAATTTATGATAATATTATCATGGAGTATTTATGTAATAATATTTTTCCTCTTTTCCTCTTTTCCCATTTTTTCATTTTTCATCTTTTTTATATGATAAATATGCAAACAAGGAGAACATTTCCTTAGATGAACAATGTTTTTACAAATACAACTTTAAGGTGACTGAGCATCTAGTAATAACTTTACATTTAAGTGATTAAGAAAATGTAAGTATGATCTCTTGACCAAAAATGTTGAGAACTATAAGAAATGTTTATTTAAATTTTCAAATTATCGATTTTGTATAAAAAATATCTTGAGTCCATTAAAGTATGCATAGTTTAAAATTTAAAGTGATACCTATCCTTAAAAAAAGGAAATGTCTATATATAACCAATTTTTAAATATTAAATAAATAAATGATATTATTTAAATTAATCTAGTATTTGATATGTTCTCAAAATGTCCGTGCAATCCACAATCTTACAATAACCACATCAACTTTATATTAATATCTGAGACCTGTTCCATGAGGACCATGACCATGACTAGTAAGTAATATTAGGTCGTATTAGCAACCTATTAGTTAAAGATCTCATATTTTATTTTATTTTTATTATGACTTACTTCTAATTTATTGTCTATAGTCTCAACCCTCTGCCACATAACATTTATCTACTAAAATTATGAACACATCAAATAAGCTAGGGGTTTGTATGATGATTCATAAAATGCATATAATGTACATATGTTCAAAATTTTATATCTCTTACTAAATTATACTTCATCCACCCCACGAAATTAATATTTTATTTCATTTTCGGGATGTCTCAAAAATATAATCTAATTTTTTTTAAAAAAATTAGAGTTGTCTTCAAATATTCTTTCACTAAATAAAAATATAATAGAAAAATTACATTTCGTTAACTTATATTTCATAATTTTTGTGAAGATGGAAGGGTGACTTAAGGAGACGAAGAGAATAATAATTATGAGATGAAATATAATCAATAAAAGCAAATCTCGCAATTTTCCGCGCTGCTTTCACCTCTACTTTTGACCAAAGAAAATGATAACAAATAATTTTTCAAAAGAAAACGAAGTGTCACCTCTCCTTTTAACACTAAAATCGGGGCATGATCACAAAATAACACGAATAAAGTGTTCAGCATGGAAATTAATAAAAGTAATGCTTTTATTGTAACAGATAAATACTATTTACATTATATTCCTTCCGTCCACCATAAAATGTTTCATTTTGTTAAAAATGGACGTCAATAATAAAATGTTTCATTCCACATTTACTATTTTTGGTACATGAATCTCACACTCCACTAACTCATTTCACTCACATTCCATTATAAAACTAATATATAAAAATGGAACTCATATTCCGCTAACTTTTTGCACCCACTTTTTTCATATTTATTAACAAAGTCAAACAATTTCTTAAATCTCGTGCCGAATCCAAATGAGACAATTTATGGTGGACGGAGTGAGTATATGATACACTTATATCTACTTCAAAATGTAATTGTCATTAATGTGTGTGTGTGTGTGTGTGAATATAATAAACAAAAGATTAAAAAAAGGGATTATCATATATAATAAGCAAAGCATAAAAATGAAATAAAAAAGTAAAAAGATATAATATTATTTCACCCAAATAAGAATCTTGAAAAAAAATTAAAGGCGGGAAACCTCGTTATTAATTTAAAAATTAGAAGTTACAAGATCAAAGTTGGGAAATTCTCGGTCCACAAAATTGAACTTGCGCTTTTTTTCGTTTTTAAAAAAAAAATTAACTAGAGCACGGACAATTGCAACAAATGGTGAGTAGCAACAACAGCGAAAGAAAAGCATGATACACATTACGCAATAAACTACTGCTTGTCACCTCTATCACATCTCTTAAATATGTCGAAACTTTAAACTATCATAACTTTCTCATGTTTAAATTATTTTTTACATAATATATATTCTTTTTATTGCCATCTTAATATTATTTAAGATGGATATTGCAGATTTTATTAAGAATTAATCTATGCGAAAATAAGATAATGATAAGCTAAGAAAGAGAAAGAGAAAAAGAAAAGAAGACTAAGAGAATCAACGTCTATTTGAAGAGAGATTATGATAATTCAGTTCTTGCATATATATTTCGGCGAAATTTGTGGAGAGAATTAATTTATTGCAGTATGATGTGAATAATATATTTGACTATAGTGATTCTCCATATTAACCCTAATTTTCAAAATTATTACCTTCCCGAAAGAAAGAAGAAGATTTTAATGGCAGACGATGAAGATCCGCAACTTGATCAGGGAAAGTAAAAGCTACGTACAACATTCATTCCCTTAAAAACTTCAAAATTTCAAAATGAATAAAATAATTGGAATGTTTGCTGAAACTTTGAAATACTAGATAATAGGGAATGAGTTAATGCATCATTTATATATATGATGATCATAGCCTTTTCAATTTTGAATGTACTAAATTCATATAATAAATTTCTTTAAAATCAAATTCAAGAAACCTAATAAATCAACGTATATAATTTATGTTTTATCTTATAATTTTACACATTACAAGAAAATAAATCTAAGCTAATTTAGAGATAATAATATGCTAATATGGTATTTGAATAGAAAAACGACATTACATTCTAGTGTGTAAAAAAGACATTTAATAGTTTTGTTAATCTTCAAAAAAGAAAAAAGCATGTAATTTTGTTAGGAGAAATGAGAAACAGATAATAATATTACAGTGCAACAACAACTGATTATAATTTTGTAATTTTCTTTTAATTGTTCGAATATTAGTAATTATAGTTTTTTAATATTAGACTTACCATCTTCTGGATTTTTTCCCATTCATGTACGGCCCTTTTTTTCTCCTCAAAATAGGGATTTCTTGAGTGTACGTGTTTCTCATCCATGAATCTTGATCCCTTCAAACATTTTATTCAACAGATTTTAAATGTATGGTTTTTTTTTTTTGGATTTTATCTTACGTACCAGATTTTTTATTTTTTTTATAAATGAATGGCAGTAATTAGTTAATCGAATAGAATGGCTAAACCTTTTAACCACTCTAATACAATATTAAATTATCATTTCATTTCAAATACAAGTAATAAGTACTACTATTTAAATATTTAATTCAATATTTCCAACACATGCTTGAGCCTAAGCCAATAATAGCTACACTCACAGATAAATCCTAATTTGACAATCTTTTCATCAAAAAAATAAACAAATAAATATACTCTTATAACATGCTAAAAAAGCATTCTAACTTTTAACTAATGAGGCAATTCCAATCATCACTCTACAATCATGGGAACTCACCACATTTGGCATAAAATCAAATATTTGAGTAGGTGAAACTCCGACGCCGGAATCTGGATCCGGTCACCGGACGTTTGGTCTCTTAGGTGGGCCTTTTGTTATCACAAAAATTCTTGGGTACAATTTTAGTAATTTTCCCATTCCGGAAGTGTTGGTGGGTCAACCCCAACAATTTTTACCGATGTGTTTGCTAATAACTGTCTATTTATATGTAGAGTAGAAAAGCTAAACATTAAAATAATAAAGTAGGAAAAAAGAAAACAATAGAGAAAAGGAAAGAATTGCATATCGTCTTGAACTAGAAGACACAGGAGCTCATAAATAGTAGCGAGATCTCGTGGATAGTATGATGTCAAAAATCCTCTTCTTTTTGTTCATTTCCACTTTTATTTTTTCATTTTTACTAGCTTAATATATCTATCTACTATTAGAGCTATTATAATTAAACTAAATAATCAAATTTATTCAAAACTATTACTAATTTTTTAATTCATATCTTCAATTATCAACTTTAGCAAAATGTTACTCAAATTACAAGAAACTACAAAAATCCACCCTCAATTAAATTTTGTGGTGAAATTATATTGTGTAGGATTGTTGTAAATTGGATGTTGCTTAACATAGAAAAACATATGTATAAATGCCATATAAATTCAAAACAATATTATTTTTAATATTAAAATTTTATTAAAAATATGAAATTAAGCTTATGTAGCTTTAAAAAAGTTATTTTACACATATTTCCATGTCAAATTTGCGATGGTCCTACTCAAATTTTAGGTATAGAAAATTTTGTTCTGCTATAGATCAGCATAGTTCCTATAGGTTTGATATTCATAGAACAAAATAATAAATTACAATTTGAGTATTTTGCTTATATAATATTTCCTATTTTCCATTATTTAAGGTATGTACTTTTATAGGAGGTCATATTTAACATGACAAGTTTTTTTTTTTCAAGATACTTTTGTTAGTCATACAATTTTAAATAATATATATTCATTATACCATTTTACACTATTTTTCAACTTTTCTAAATACTTGTGCCCAAAAGAAATATGTCATATAAGTGGAACATATAGAGTAGTAATAGATATAAACTGATTGTATAATATTATATATTATCAAATTTAAATTCCATCGATACTTTTATAGGTTTGAGCATGTCATACCTAATTATTCAAATGTAATCTGCATCGTTTGTAGGCGAATTGTTACGAAGACATGAACACACAAAAAATAGAAAAGAGAAAAGATTTTGTTAGCAAGGCATTATATGTTATTTTGGTGGGCATTTACTAATTATTAATACTAAAAATAGGCCACATTTATCAGCAACAGAAGTCCAAACGAACGAGACCACATGTTGACTATAAAATAATGTTCATTTTTCTCACTCACCGACTCACCCCATAAGTTGCTCCACTCTCCCCAACTCCACCCCTTCCCTCTCTCTCTCTCTACACCCTGCTCACAATGCGGCAATACTTCTTTCTTTCTCATCCATATTCAGGCCACACAACAAACTAGAAGCATTGCTCGCCTCAACCTGCAACTAGAGAGAGAGAGAGAGCAGAAACAGTGAATCCTATTCATCACGTTCACTCTTTCCTCAAAGATCTCGAGAAACAGAGCAGATCTGTGAGAAACAGAGCATTCCGCTGTTTCAAAAATGGCTGAAATATCTGCAAAGAGCTTCATACCGGAATCGTTGCCGGGGTATTCTTCCGACATTGCAGGGCAAATTGGGATGCTGTGGGAGTTCATCAAGGCGCCGTTGATTGTGCCGTTGCTGAGGATTTGTGTGTATATTTGTCTGGCCATGTCTATCATGGTTTTCATGGAGCGGCTTTACATGGGCGTGGTCATCGTTTTGGTGAAGCTATTCTGGAAGAAGCCTGAAAAGAGATACAAATGGGAGGCCATGAAAGATGATCTGGAAGAGGGGAATGCTGCTTTCCCTATGGTTCTCGTTCAGATCCCCATGTTCAACGAAAAAGAGGTTCGTTTTCTCGTCTATGAAATGACCTCTTTTTCTCGGATTTGATGAAATATATATATATATATAATCATGGCAGGTTTACAAGATATCAATTGGTGCAGCCTCTAATCTCTCGTGGCCTGCTGATAGGCTTGTCATTCAAGTTCTCGACGACTCCACCGACTTTCTAATCAAGGTATTATAAAAGTTCTTTTGTATAACATTATGTAATTTAATTTTGGTCGAAGCCAAAAAAAGAGGAATTCCCAAGAATTTAAGTGATGAATTGAGTTCATATTCGGTAATCACATGATTTTTTGTGGCATTTCTTGTCGTTTCATCATTGGCCTCTTTCATTCCCAATGCACCAATCTAATAACCAGCATATTTTTATCTGGAATTTCAACGTGTCTTCATCTTGTAAATTCAACCTCTGTTTTTCCTGTATTCACACGTTACTCTACACACTAATTTCTATATATTCCTTCCCCCTTTCTTATAATAGTAATAAATTGTCCTTCCTCCTTGATTCCAAATTATTAACACATTTAGTTATCAAAACAGACACCATTATTCCATTCCTTAATTTCGCAATTAGGGTCCTTTAGTAGTTATTACATTATGATTGCCTCTTATTTGATACTAATGATTTATATTGATGGTTAGGACATGATTGAGAAGGAATGCTTAAGGTGGGCAAGCAAAGGGGTTAACATTAGATACCAAATTAGAGAGACAAGAGGAGGCTACAAGGCCGGAGCGCTAAAGGAAGGATTGAAACACGACTATGTCAAACAATGCGACTACGTCGTCATTTTCGACGCCGATTTCCGGCCAGAACCCGATTTCCTCCGACGAGCAATTCCTTTTCTCATTCACAATCCGGATATCGCACTTGTACAAGCCCGGTGGAGATTCGGTAAGCCTCGATATTTTTTTTCTTACCTTACCTTACCTTACCTTCATTAGTATGAATGACTTGTTGAAATGTTCGAGATGGACTAAATTTTGGTAGCATAATAATCTCTCATTCATAAATTCGCTCCATATGAAAGTGTCGGTGGTCTTCATATTTCATCTTTAGTATTACTAATTTTGGAGGTGGGGGTATAAACGTAAATACGCAGTTCGTTTGCACTTTTTTTCTTTACTTATTGGAGAGATTTGTTGCATGCTTTGCGGGGCGACGGGGTGGGGGCCACCTAGGGGGTTGGAACTGTTACTTTTTTGTACTAATATATTATGTGTCACGGTGTTAGGACTTAGGACCCATTAAATCTTGATTATTATTATTATTATTATTATTTTGCCCTCCCCCTTTTAGGTAATCATCCTTTTGACTTGGTAGCAAAACAACCACCATATTAAGTTCACCTTTTTATATTTTATTAATTCGACTAAGTTATGCAAGATTTAATGAACGCATCATCATCTTTCGTCGCTCAAATAACTGAATGACGAAACTATCCTGATCTGGAAGTATTCGTAAATCCGGGATGAAACGGCATGGAAGCGCTAGATATGCGGGGCGAGTTTGTCTTTTTCTGCGGAAGCTGACAAACAGATGCCGAAATCTTATCAACATACTATCTTTTCTCATCAAGGGTAGAGGTGTCATTTTCTATCCATGTGCTGTGTAGTATAATAAATTAATAACCATTTAATTAGCATAACAGTCTCTCCAACTTCCCACCGACGGTTATAATTACTATAAATTTAGGTATAAAAAGTTTTAACAAGAAAAAGTCCAGGTGGTAATTCCGGCTTCTGACTGTGGGATGTGTCAATCGATTTTAACTCTTTTAAATGTTGTTATCACGTGTTGTCAGAAAAAGTAACAACTCCTTTTTCCTGCTCACATGGTTGATGGTCCTAATCAAATGCTTCTTTGTTGTTTTGGTGTCTTTGGACAATTATTCTATCATTATTTCACATGAATATACATTGTGAATACACACGTGACGCTCCCGATACAAATACTTTTGTAGAAATAAAAGATAATTCAAAATGATCATGAATATTTTAATTAGTGTTATTGTTTCTGTATGGGATAAGTAACAGAAACGTGAATGTTTGTTTACTTGCAGTGAATTCAAATGAGTGCTTGCTGACAAGAATGCAAGAAATGTCATTAGATTATCATTTCACAGTTGAGCAAGAAGTAGGATCAGCCACTCATGCGTTTTTTGGCTTCAATGGTAAGAAGAACCCAAGGTTTTTTTTTTTGTCTAAATTAGATATTAATCTTTGTGCTAAAAAATTAAAAAATGTTATAGGCACTGGTGGAATATGGAGGATTGCAGCAATCAACGAGGCCGGAGGGTGGAACGACAGAACAACGGTGGAAGACATGGATCTTGCTGTTCGTGCTGGTCTCAAAGGCTGGAAATTTCTTTACCTTGGTGATCTCCAGGTCTAATTATCATGTCTCGGATTTTATTATGTTTTTTGAAAATTTATGTTACATGATGTGTGTTGTTGGTTTTTTTAGGTATATAGTGAACTTCCGAGTACTTTTAAAGCCTTCAGGTTCCAGCAGCACAGGTGGTCTTGTGGGCCAGCTAATCTCTTTAGGAAAATGATGATGGGAATCGCAACTAACAAGGTTCCCTTACTAATTAATTTGCTGCACTTCTGGAAATTGTAATATCTGAATATAATTTTTTCATGGCAGAAAGTAACGTTGTACAAGAAGTTGTACGTGATCTACAGCTTCTTCTTCGTGAGGAAGATCATCGCCCACTTTTTTACGTTCTTCTTCTACTGTGTGGTTCTGCCTCTCTCCATTTTAGTCCCTGAAGTATACGTCCCCAAATGGGGAGCCATTTACATTCCTTGCATCATTACTGCCCTCAACTCCGTCGGAACTCCCAGGTATATATATATATTCCCTCTTTCTTGGTTTTCCCTTTTCGGGAAGATTCGATGCTGCCCGCGCCCATTTGATACTATCGTATGTTTTACTCTTAGTTGATGTGAACAATCACGACGATATTGTTCAATCAAAAATAGTAAGCAACACAAGATATGGTCCGCAGGCACGGGGACCCACCCCTTTTTTGGGGTGGTTTAATTCTTATGTCTGACGTCTGATCGGAGTCTATGCAATTGTGTGTGAACTGTGAACAAAAAATTGAGTACTGTATAACGGATCTTGACCTATAAGATGGTCTGAATGCCAGGTCGTTCCATCTGCTGTTCTATTGGGTGTTATTTGAGAACGTGATGTCCTTCCACCGGACCAAGGCGGCAGTCATCGGGCTGCTGGAGGCGAAGAGAGTGAATGAGTGGGTGGTGACGGAGAAGCTCGGAGATAAGCTCAACAACAAAGGCAACAAGAGTGGTTCGAGTAAGAAATCTCTGAGGAAGCTGTTGGGAGACAGGATACAAGTGCACGAGCTGGGATTTGCGGTGTTTCTGTTCGTGTGTGGGTGCTACGATTTCCTCTATGGGAAGAACAACTATTTCATATACCTATTTCTTCAAGTCATCACTTTCACCATCGTCGGATTTGGTTACGTTGGCACCATCGTTCCCACTTCTTAGCTAAACTACTCATTGCTTTCTGCATTTGTAGTTCACTCCACACAAAAAGGGGGCAAAATTAATGTACACAAGATTGCACGCACTGTTTGGTTTATTTGATTTGCAGTTGTCGGAAAAGGAAACTATATTCATGTAGTTATACGGAAATATATCCAAGTCTTGATTAGATTAGACATTCCTTCTTTCTTTCTTTTTTTCTCTCTCTTTTTGTTAGAATTGTAGTGGTCTGATTTTTCAATGCAGTTTGCAGGTTTTAAGTTCACTCTACGAACTGATTCATAGTCTATGCTTGCTTTGTATTGTTAGCACAAGAGTGCGTAAAACTTATTAGAAATAGTGAAACTATGCAACCGAGCAAGAAAATCTTTTACACATCATATTATCCAATCTTTTTTTATCGAGCATAATTGAACTGATTTTAGTAGGAATTATACTGCGTGTGTTTCGTCGTCTTATGAATATCCATACATGAGTTTCAAGAAATCAAAAAACTAGGCCTTCTAAGCTCACCAATCGCAAGCAAAATATATAGTATGAATTAATCAAAAGAATTTATTTGTCTTTTAATTTATAGTTGATCGTATATGGTCAATAATACGGACAAATGGTATAGCTCACTCATCATGTGGAGAGGAAACTACCCAAATTGGATTCATTGAGCAGTCCATATGTATGAAGCGAACAGGTGACCTACTCTTGTGTCGGCATTTTGGATTTTTAGCAGAAATATTATCTTTTATTATTTTGAATTTTGATTATGTATATGACCACAAGTTTGCTTGTATACATATATATAGAGACATATGTTCGCTGTAACGACTAATCTGCACCATCTAACAATGAATTTTCATGTGAATTAATGCTGCGTATATTTTTACCATTTACGATATTTTTAATATTACATTCTATTTTTTTAATGTTAGTGTGTCCATTGCGCACAGATGTAAAAAGACGATCTTCCCCCTACTCAGTTCCACGTATTTTTTTCTTAACGTTACTATAAACCTAATTAGTTTATATTCTCTCGCCATATATATGAGTCCTATGACTATGATAGAACAAGTACCTCTCCCCTCAATTAGTCGATAATTATTACAGACCAAATAACTAATCCAACCCAATAATAAGCTCGTGTTTTAAAATCTAATCCAGTAAATGGCTAATTACAAAAATATACCCAATATATTGATTTTTTTTCCAGTATATCTAACTTGCGTCAATAAACCGGCACCTAGCTAATTGACTTGTGTCAGATTTGGAAAACAAAATTCGGTTCACTGGATATGTATATATATATATATAGGGGTGCGTTAAAATGAGAACACCTCTTAGATGAATAACTAAGAACTAATATACATCCTAGGATCTGGAATTGGACGGACTAGATTGTAGGAAAAAACATATCATTATTGTTTTATACAAATATCATTAAAGGGCATAATTGTACAAAAAAATCTCACGATTTTAGGAAAAATCCGAAAATCATGGGATCTCCTTAAAT
>JAYDZE010576955.1:0-11432 GCA_034509125.1 Monilaria moniliformis
CCCCCCGGGGGGGGTCGCCCGCCCCCTCCCCCCCCCCCCCTAAATCCGCCACTGTCTTATTCGACACTAATAAAATCAATAACTATTATATAGAGAAATATTATGTTACGTACTTTATGTGAGTATCAGTTGTGAGCTTTGTTTTTGTTTAGTTCATGTTAGCATTTTTTACATATATTTTGATTTTAATACTTCAAAGATTTCTATTGACATCATTAATTTACGAATTACAAAACACGATTTGTTCATTTTTTCTGATAACTTCAAAAAAAAAAAAAAATCAAATTTTAGAATTTTATGTAATTCGTAAAATTAATGATGTCAATAGTAATTTTTAAGATATTTGAATCAAACTAATTGTATAAAACAAAACAAATAATTTTAATGTATGTAGCATAACATTTCTCAATATATATATATAGAGAGCAGATCATATAGATCCTTAGGTAGTATATATATCTAAATTTGAACCACACATTGTTATATGTGGGACGCATGAAAATGCCACACCTGTCTAGGACAAAAAATCAGGAGTGATATTTTTGTCCCTTAAAAATATGATGGTTTAGGGCTTTTCACATTTTATTAGGTTTTGATTGTTTATAAGGCAACAATGACTTTATGCATAATGTTGAAAATAAATATGCATGATGTTTAGTTACATATAAATATGCACGAATAATTCTTAATATATTGCCATAATTTACTGTTCCTATTCTCTATTTCTCATGCAATCAATTCATTTGGGGTGGTGACGACGACGACATTAGGCTGCTGCACGCCGGTGGCTATCTCCAAAAAGCAAAATATATTTATTTAACACAATATGCATATATTAAACACAAATATGCATTTATATATATAGTTGAACACAAAGATGCATTAGTTTAGGATCCACGTGAATAATACGCATATGTTGGACACAAATCTGTATGATGTTATACACAAATATGCATGGGTAATTCTTAATCTATTTTCCTAATACTCTGTCTTTTTCTCCATATCAGTTCAACCTCTCTCTCTCTCTCTCTATCTCTTCTGCAACCTGTTGCGTGTGTTGATGTTATTGTTTCTGAGTGCAGAGGGTATAAGACGATGATGATGGCAGCATGATAGTGCGATGTCAGACTGTGGTGGCTAAAAATATAACGGCATTCTATCATTCATTCAGATGAAATGCAAGAGTTTTCAAGAATAATAAATTCTGATATTGAGATAGTTGAAGAATTCGAATTATATACTCATGTTTATTTATTTATTAGGTTTATTCTCAATTTGATTTCTGGAATCTGGATTGACTTCTCCATCCTCTTAATGCCAAAACCGCTTAAATAAATAAATAAATTACAATCAACTATATATGGATCAATGTCTCTTGACTATCCTAACAAGAATAATATTAAAATTAATGCATTTTAATAAACGAACATGCATAAGTTTTGTAACCAAAAAAACATCAATGCATATGCATTTTGTATACTACATTTCAAGAAATGAATAATATATGATTGAGAAGAAGTTTCAGCTAAAAAAATAGATGTCGAATCAAGTGCGATAAAGATGAAGTTTGCATCGCCATGCTTATAGACTTGTTCTCGTAATATATTATTTGCAATGTAATTCACAATTATGAGTTAACAATAAAGCTTAGAAGCGAAAAAATTATTTCATTACAAAAGAATATTTAAGTGTATAATATCTAGAATGAATCCACAAATGAAAATCGACTTTCAAATTATTACATTGGTATTATCACAAGTCTATATTAGTCGTCGGGGGAGTCGGCCTCCCCCCCACATCTACCACTGACTTCAATACCTCTAGTCTTTTGGCTTAGGACCAGCGGCATATCCAAATTTTATGATATCGGGGTGCGAGTCGTGCAACAAATAATTACATAACACGCCAAAAAAATAAAAATTAATACTAAAAGAAGTACATCTTGAAATATTATTCAATTTTAATAGGTTTCGATGTTTGTGTTTATCTCTATATTTTGTATTTATCTCTATATTTTGTAACTATTGTCAATTGAATAATAATGAATTAGTATTAGTAATGGGCTAGTATCAGTTATGGACTCATTCAGACATAAAATAATATTAGATTTATGCTAGATAGGAGTATATAAATAAGTAATATTATATGAATATAATATAATATATTAATATTATTTAAAAAATGGAGGTACAAATGTACCCCCTATTCTAATGTAGCTACGTGACTGCTTAGGACATGACTACAAGCCACATATTTATGCTATTATCATCATATTATTTCAGATTGCACTGCTTAATTAAAAATCTTAAAATTCTACACATTACATTTATATATATAGTCTGCATTACTAAAACAATTTATTAAGCTAAATAGATTATTTTTATTACCGTAATTATAACCTTAGGCCTAGCTATCCTATTGATATAGACTAACTATAGTAGTATCGCATTCAAATGTACTTTCCATAATTTTACCCAAGTTTAACAAATTGATTGATTGATTCTAGGTTCTAAACTTAATGCCAATTGTCATTAATTTCATATAAGATAGATTGCTTATTTAATTGATTAATTAATAATTAATAGTTATTAAACCGTTTATAAAATGATAGATTCCAATTTTATGAAAATATAATAAAATAGTGGAAGAAATAAGAGGGCTGAAGCCCAACTAGTCATTTTGAGGCCCAGCCCAAAAAGAAGTTTTGGATAACATGAGAGATGAGGTCGGGACTGAATTCCAATGGCTCATTTCTCATTTTCTTTTTCCATTTCTCTCTCTTACAAATTCTCACCAAGTTTAAACCCCGCCTATCAATCTGTTGCTGGGAACAAGATATTGCAGGACGCCGGATTTTATCATCTCATCATACAGAAAAGCACTCAAAAATTTGCAAATTGCGGATTGATTTTGTTCCATGAGAACCAAGTCTAACCAGAGTTGATATTCAGTTATTTACTAGCTCAAAGGTTTCTAGAATCCATGGCGATTCTGTTCCATTCATCTTCTCCAATCACAAACCCGTCGCTAGAACGTGCAGGAAATTCCTCAGGCTTCCGTGCACAGGTACCTAAATATCAGTCTCTCTCGTTTAACAATGGTTTTTCCAAAGCTTTATCTTCAGCTCAGACAGCCATACCTCCGAACGACAGCGTCTTCACGCTGCCGAATTGGAGATCTGGCAGAGCCGACGCGAGAACAAGGGAACTTAGGGTAAACGATGCATTTCTGTACTTGGAATACATGGTGGAGAAGGGGCACAAGCCTGATGTGTCTAACGCCACTCAGCTCTTGTATGATCTCTGCAAAACCAATAAAGTGAGGAAAGCTACCAAAGTAATGGAGATGATGGTGAAATCGGGCAGCATCCCCGACGCCTCCGCGTATACTTTTTTGGTGAATCATTTGTGCAGGAGGGGGAATGTAGGGCACGCAATGCAGCTAGTTGAAACAATGGAGGAGAACGGATATCCTACCAATACGGTGACGTATAATTCGTTAGTGAGAGGGCTTTGTATGTGTGGAAATTTGAATAAGAGTCTGCAGTTTGTGGAGAGGTTGATGCACAAGGGGCTGGTGCCGAATGCATTCACGTATTCCATCTTGCTTGAGGCAGCGTACAAGGAGAGAGGCGTGGACGAGGCGATGGGGCTGTTGGATGACATAATTTCCAAGGGTGGGAACCCTAATTTGGTGAGCTACAATGTGTTGTTGACTGGTTTGTGCAAGGAAGATAGAGTTGAGGAGGCAATGCGGCTTTTTAGGGATTTGCCTTCTAAGGGCTTTAACCCTAATGTTGTGAGCTACAACATTTTGTTGAGGAGCTTGTGCAATGAGGGGCGGTGGGAGGATGCGAATGAGCTTCTTGCTGAGATGGTTGGTGATGAGCGCGCACCATCCATAGTCACATATAATATTCTGATTGGCTCGCTTGCTCTCCATGGCCGGACTGATCAGGCGCTTCAGATCTTGGATGATCTGTTCCGGGATGGCTGCTTCAAACCTAATGCTGCAAGCTACAATCCTATCCTTGAACGCCTCTGTAAGCAGAGGAATGTGGATGCTGTGGTTGAGTGTCTGGATCAGATGGTTTTCAGGAACTGCAGCCCTAACGAGGGCACATATAATGCGGTTGCTGTGCTCTGCTACGAGGGGATGGTGAAAGAGGCGTTTTCCATCCTCCAGAGCCTGAGGAATAAGCAAGACTCGTCAATCCATGACTTCTACAGGAATGTGGTCTCTGGTCTATGCAGGAAGGGCAACACATATCCAGCGTTTCAGCTGCTGTATGAGATGACCTCATGCGGATTTGCTCCTGACTCCTACACATATTCATCACTGATCAGAGGGCTGTGCTTGGAGAGGATGTTGGGTGCTGCCATTGCTGTTTTGAAAGTGATGGAAGAGAATGGTTATCAGCCAAGTGTGGACAATTACAACGCGCTGGTGCTCGGGCTGTGCAAATGCCAAAGAACGGACTTATCTCTGGAGGTGTTCGAGATGATGATTGAGAAGGGGCAGATGCCTAATGAGACGACATATACCATCATAGTTGAAGGGATTATCTATGAACAAGAGAGGGATTTGGCAGCTGCACTCTTGACGGAGCTGCACACGAGGCAAGTCATGAGCCGTAATACTGTGAAAAGACTCGCTATGCAATATGATCTTGATGGCCTTTCCGCGCACATTGATTGATCAAGTTGATGGCAGAGCACATTGATTTTGTGTATTTCGTCGTGTACATTACTCATTGTGGTGGTGGATAGAGGAGAAGAAGGTATAATTTAATGTTGAGGGCAATGAGGTAGATATCAGAGTTTTAGATGCCATTGGGATTTCATGTAATATCTTGAAGATTATATACATTCTACATATTGGGAATTTTCGATTAAATTATACTATGGTATTCATGTTATCAAGAAAACCTTTGGGGCTTAGAAGCTCTCTTCAATCTTGGTTGTTCAATCTTTGCACCAAATAGCATGTACACCAAATTTTGCACTATTTTGATCATGATCAAGTTTAGATTTACTTTTATTATTTCTCCTTTTTTGTTCAATTATTCATAGTCTACCATTAAATTATTATTACAATAATAATATAATAAAAACACAATCAATGAGATCATACATATTGATCTAAAATTATAAATACAAATAACGTGGCCATTGATGTAAATCATAGGAGTTGAGGACACTCGGATCGGGGTCAATAAGAATCCAATACTTATTACTTATGCATGGCCACAACCTAATCTCATAGACTGACAGACATATATACGTATCTCGCTATCAAAAGAAACATGTTTAAAACCTTATATAATATCACCATTCCCTCAAAAACTCAATCTCGTAGAGCACAGAAAATGAAGAATCTGATGAAATACTAGGATTCGTATAAGCAAGCAATAGTCTGGGAACAATAACATTGAATAAGAGTTTTATAAGACTAGGAAGCCATTGTTGCAAAACAAGCACCCCTCATTCTCTACTTAGATCTCTGTCTCATCTTTCTGCGCTTCCTCTTCAACCTCCTCATTCTCTTCTTCTTCCACTGCAAACGCCACAACAATCACTCTCTAATTCCACACACAAAAAGTGTATCTAACACAAAATTTATTAACATGAAAGAAACAAAAATATAATGGATCGTGTCACAATTTTTAGGGCATATAAAAACTTATCTCTCTCTATCTCTCACATTAAGCATATCATTTTTATATTTACAGTTGAAAAACCGATCTCTTTCCATTTCAAACTCTAACCTATGGTCATCAACGCTTTGAGGTCACTAACACAAAAATATAAGCGGAGATCCCAAAACATATAACCAGCTAAATTATCTAATCAAAACAGCAATAAATTTTCCCATACGCCTATATACTATGACTAGCATCAGAAATATAATTAATATGCAAACTGAAGAACAAACTAAGAGTATCGGTGTTATAAACGCGGGAAGGAAATTTCGCATGATAATGGAATTTAACGAGCTCAAATTTAAATAAAAATAATTAAATAAGAAATCTGCAAGGAGGCTTACCTTGGCTCTCATGTCTGCTCACGGATTTAGCTACAACTGTTTCCCTCTCTTACTTGCTATGGACTGTTTAAGATTCTCTTTCGTCTCGCCGCAGCCACTGGAAAGGTCAGAGTCGAAATCCGAATTTATAAGGGGGTGGCGAAAGTGAAACCCCAATTTCAAGGATCCGCATTTGAGGACCCGGATACCATTTCTTATGTATGGGCCGTGACCCATTTCATTGATTCCTAGGCCCGAATGCTAAATGTGTGTAGAGCAATGAGCCGGCACCTCTTTTTTTTTCTTTTCAATTTTAATTAATTTAACTAAATCAAATTAAATTAATTATTCAATTTCATTAGAGATTAAAAAACAAATTCTGATTAATATATTAAAGGACTCGCTTTGTATGCATCATTATGAAATAAGTTGTGATAGATTTGATTGAGATATATAATATATCAATATTATGTTTGGTAGAATGTATTAAAATATTTGTAATATGTAATTCATTATTTGATAAAATGTATTAAAATCAAATATACTTAATACTTAATATAATTAATTTTTTTAATTATACCACCTAAGAGCGTAGTATTGAAGTTGGCTTACAAGATTATTGATTTTTTTTTTCTCAAGGTGGTTTAATATTCCAAAGCCATCCAAACTCTTGCGTTTGCCAATTCTAGAACAATAAGTTCATTTTCATATATATTAGAGTTACCCATACAGATTTATTTAGCAAATTTCTAAGAAATAACTCCACCACCACCCAATATATAATTGACTTCGCCATTATAACACGCCCAATTGGCATCACAAAATTCTTGTGACACAACATGAAATTAATAAGTTTGGACTCCATTCAATTATGTCTTTAAAAAGTACAATAAACGATCAAATGCAGTGAATCGATTATAACTAGGAATAGGATTATGTACAGTACAACGATTTAAACAACTTGCAATTATTTCACGCCAAAAAAAGAAGGGATTTACATCTAAGATTCGAATGAGCAAGATGACGACGACATTCATAATATGTACTTTGGATGGGTAGGAAAAAAATAATTGTTCATTCTACTGGAGTAGTTTCCGATCTGAGGGTCTTCCAAGACTCTTTGGCGCCAGCTCAAAATGTAGTCTCTCTTCCATCGCGGCATTCAAATCAATGACATCAGCCTCCTCGTTGTTGAGTGTTGGCCAGAGGTGGAGACCTTCATTTTTTTTGGGCCAGTTGAAGATTCGGTATCGCTGGAAAACTTCGGGTGGTTCAAAACAATTACTCACACCTCCTCGTACTTGAATTGCTTTCTTTTATCGTTGTAGAAAAATCATTCTTTTCTTGTTGTTGAATAACATCCCAACTATGACGGTTCAGTCATATATTTTGTAAATTGTTAACGTAGCCGACGAATTTTGAGACGTTCTTCTGCACTCGGCCCAAATGCTTGCGAAGATGGTCGTAATCCCACTCATGTGCCCATTCTGGTTTCTGATTGTTGTATTTTTTTGAGACTTTCTTCCAAATACTCGGACACTTAGCTGATTTCCGATGAGCGGGTCTTCGAAGACGTCGACGAAGATGCGGGCCACTAACATCTCCAAGGAGTACTTGCCATCTTCAGTGACAATAGATGAACTATTATTCCTTTTCCCTTTCGCCGAAGGGGATAGTTGCATCGGAAAGGATGGTTCCATATTGTTGACTTCGTAGTCATCGACGTAGATCCCTGAGAAATTGAGGGGACTTTCGTTTGACTCTGTGAGCAGAAAAGATTGAGAATTATCTGCTTGGATCCCAATCCTTTTGCTGACAAAATTGTATGAAAATGTATTACAAATTTGGATCGAGATTGAAATTAGAAGGGTTTGGATTATTTGAATCCATTGTAATAGTAGAATTTGGAAGAGATGTGATTGAGAATGAATTGGAATGGAATTTGAGATGTGGATTTTTTGTTTTAAAAAAAGAAGAAAGATTCGCGGCTGCCGCGAATGAGAGCTGTACAACACAGCCACTCTACCGTGCGGTTTCGCGCCCCAATCCCGAATCATTCCACGACCGCTGCGCCCTATGACATCTCACAACGCAGCCGCTTTCACACTTATGTTGCTCATGACATCAACAACCCTTTCCCTATTCCTCAAAAAAGTATTTTCAGATCTTAACGGATAAACATAAGTGTTAAGGCCCTTAACTTTGTCATAATATTACTGCAACCTCTCGGCAGGATGCTTCCAAGGACCGTCATCGAAACGATCTCCCGCTGCCCGTCATGTCAACCTTGCTTTGACTGACTGAACACGTGGGTTGTTCCCATTGGACCAGACAAGGACCCCACCGTACGATTGTTGCTATTTATATGTACCCTGTACTCTGTCTGCGGGGCACACACTAGTACCTTCCTCCAAAGTACACACACTATTTATGTGTACCTTATCTTCTGCCCATTGGGGTTTCTCCAAACCCTAGCTTCCCGCATTATACTCTCGCTCATTTTTCTCCCGCTCATGTTTCCCACATTTTCTGTTGATGCTGTTTTGCTAATGCTACACTGACTATCTCTTCTCTATATTCTCAGATTTATCTTCTCAGCGGAGTTTTTTTTTTTTCAATTTTTCGGGTGGAGCCTTTGATTTGTGTGCCGGAGATGGCATCACCAAATTGTTGCATGTAAGCCGGAGATGGCATTGGCGTGCATTAAGAAATCAGAATGCCGCCAGAGAACTTCCTCGATCATCATCTGATGGCTTTCCCGTCGTATAGCTGGCTGAGCACGAGGATATCGTTCAGCCGCGAGTTTCCCGATGAGGATGCCTCGAAAGGCACCGCGAATAGGTCATCAAGTGTTTGCAAATGGTGAAAATTATATATGAACTAGATTTGGATATGTATATTAGATATGGCTTTGATTAATTAATAGTTGGACTTATTAATTAATTAAAGCAGACAAAATATGATAAGCTCATAGACCTAGTGCTTGTTGGTGCTATTAGCATATATCTCTCCAACTGTAGAGAAATAAATACACAAAATTCATTCACTTATTTTAAGAATACAGAAAAGAGAATGCGAGGAAAACCAATCTTTTGTCAGTTATAATACGAGAGGTTCAATACAGATTTCCTAGCTTTCTGTATTGAACTCCTGTGCATGGAATTGTTCGTGCATCGAATCAAAAGTGCACGTGGATACCGATAGTTGTGAGTTCATCTGCAGATTCCGATCAACTGCTCAAGAGATTGCACAATAAATAAGTTACTCTAACTGTTGTTATTTTAATATTCAACCACATGAATTTAAGTTATGCATCTAGATCTATTATTCTTGTATGTTGTTTTCCACTGCATAATCATTAGATGATGACAAGAAATCCCAACATTGGTATTAGAGCTCGGGGCTCAATTCATAATTAATTTTGTGTGCTAATTAATTGTGCATTAATTTTTTGAAATTGAAAATTTGGATATTATTTTATAATTGGTTTTAATAATGAAATTAGATTTCATTCAAATTTTGAAAATCAATTTTGACCAAATTGGATCTCGGTCATCATTCCGATCACATGCGATGATGGTTGGTCGACGATCTTGGAGATGTCGGCTGGGCGGAGCACGACGGTGGGGGGAGCGATGAATTGAAGTGGTGGTCGCTCAAACCACCACGTTGCCATCGAGAAGCAGTTGTGCCGTTAAGATTGCTAGGCAATTGACAGTGATGGCGAAAGGTGGTGGCAACCAGCGATTTCAGACGGCGGGACGGAGGGGTGTGAGGCTCGGCAGCCGGAGCGGCGCGAGCTTGTCGCAGTTTCCCTCACACATCCGCTCTTCATTCTGCCCTTCACAGTTTAGCTTCGATTTATGGGCAATCGACGACGGCTGGTGGTGATGGTCGGCGACACGACGATGGTGTGGTGTTCTCGGTCGGAATTAGAGGGGCGACGTCGTCGGTGGCGGTGGCGCGACGAGAAAACGAGAAAAGGGACGACAATGCCTTTTTCTACATAGCAGAAACCCTAGGACCCGTGGGTTCGATCCAGGTCAATTCGCGGGTCGGTGGGTTCTACCCGGGTCGGATCGCGGTAGGTTGGGTTACGCTGTTGAGCCATGCGCTGTTGTTCCGTTTCCATGTTTATTGGGCTCAACCGTTTAAACTTAAAATGCTGCTCCTTATATTAATTGGGTTGGGCCTTTTTAAGCAGCTGGGCTACTGGTGTTGCTGAAATTTCGATTGGGTCGAAAAAAAATTGCCAAACAACCTTTTTATGGGTTTTTATATTTTTTTTATTAATTTAGAATTAATAATATATAAATCTCAATTACATAAATTAATTTATTAACTAGATTAATAAATTTAATTTAGTATATATTATTTATGAAATAATAATATTAATATTTTTAATGTTAATTTTGAATTAATATTAAATGAAATTTTATATTAATTTAGAATTTATATAAATTTTTTAAATCCACATTTAATTAGAGAATAAAATATTCATTTGATTGAGTACTTTATTCGTTGAGCATTTATTTATTTTCCTATATGATAAGCATGTGATTTAATTTATTGCATATTATTTAACTATAGTAGTTAAAGACCGCTTTTATGTTTGAGTAGGCGGCGCCCAATACATGTAGTTCGTAGTACTATGTTTGGGTAAACGACACCCAATATGTGTGGTCCGTATTTATTATGCCTGGGTAGGCGGCGTCCGGTAATTATTTTGGAATTTAGTATTGGATATTAAATTGTGCAATTAGTATCACATATTTTGTCCATTAAATATAAGTCTTATTTTAAACAAACGTGTTGTCCATCATAATTTTTTGATGTTCCTAGCCTTTTCGACCACGAGTTTTAGGTCTGCGCGTTTACTCTAAATCCACGAGGTCTAAGCTCATTCATAGATGCATGGTTGATATTGTATGATGGAGTTGACTTACTTAAATTATTTTGAGATGCCCAAGTAACCAAAATAGTTTATTGACGCATATTAATTGGATTAATAAACCAAGAATTGCAAAGTTGTTGTTGCAATTGGCTTGGAGGCCTACCTAGTGATATTATTATAGTCATCAGCCTACAGGCTGCAATAATATAGACTTGGATCTTGAACCATTAAGATTTATATTTGATATAAATATGTATTTTATATTTGGGGGCATAAAATATGTTAAAATTAGTGGGAACTAACACTACAAGAAATATGCTCATACACTACACTGCATAGACTACAATTTTTTGAATAAACAGTAGTGTTTTGTCATAGACTACGGTTTTTAGGACTAACCGTAGTCTATGAGCGTATTTTTTTTCCAATAGACTACTGGTGCGTGAAAACTGTAGTCTATACTGTAGTGTATGAATATCAAACACTACAGTCCAAAATAACCGTAGTCTATGAG
>JAYDZE010576966.1:0-29692 GCA_034509125.1 Monilaria moniliformis
GCTTCAACTAGTGTACCAAACACAACATTTTGATCTATTGAACTAAGATAGTGTATCATAACATAGCATAACCCACACACCAAACACCCCCTAAACATATATCCAGATTTACAAAATTCGTTTAGGTTCGAATAAGCTCGTGAGTCTCGATCTATTTGATAAATAAATTTCGGACTTAGCTTGATATTAAACGAACCAAGCTTGAAAATGATAGTATCCGGCTCGGCTCGACTACACCCCATGTGTATGTTCATCAATATGTAATTTATGAACGAAGTGGTACCCTCAGAGCTAACGCGGAACGATTAAATTGAGCCAGTAACCACCTTTATGAAGCGTGACTCTATTTTCACATAAGTTGCTTCGCACTCTCGTCGTGGGACTTGGAGCCAAAGTAGTATGGATTCATTTTGCTGGAAACTATGAGATGAAGAAAGACTATGGAATTAGAAAGAAGAGAGAAAATAGGAGAAATTTGTGTGGAATTGAACTGGGAAGAAAAGGGGTATTTATAGTAGTATGAGATAATTTAATTTTTTTTGAAAAGTAGCCGTTTTTTTTTCCTTTGGGTATTTAAAAAAAATTATTTTCGGATTTTTTGAATAAAAAAAACCGTATAAAATATTTTATTTAAATATAATATTCAAATAAAAATTTATATATATTAAATATAATTTAGATTTTTTATTTTTTCGGTTTTAAGAAAACAAATCCTAACTAAACATGAAGTCGAATGTTAAAGAAAAAAAAGTCCGATCTTATCCGACAATTTGAAAAATCTAAATCGAATTTAATATTTCAATTTGATTTGGTTGGATTCGGTTCAATTATTCGAAGTTATAAATCTTCAACAGGAATCCAACAGATTTAGAACTTTGAGTCTTTTGGACTCAAATTCTAACCTTAAGTTTATTGGGCTTTCCTCGCTTTTCAAACTTATTTTGTGTTGGGCTCGAAATCAAGTGTAATCCCAGGAAGTTATACGTGATTCAGTTTGTTTATTCAATTTCATATTGATGTACATGTACAGTACATACAATTATAATTTGGATTTAACACGTTTTCAGGTTTATCCGTTGTTAAAATACATGTATAATCAGTAAAGAAGCTCCTTTCCTAAAAAAAAAGGAGAAGCAGCTTGTTTCATGGCCATGCATGATTCATGGAGGCGATACGCCCTCCTCGCCCATATCTTTCACTCCCTCAAAATCGGAAATCAACTCCATCATCACCATACAATGGAATTCACTCTAATTCCACATAGTTATGTCAACAAAATTTGCCGAAATCCACACTGCACTCTCCACTCAGGAATTTTCCTCCAATTTCCTATTTTATTGCAGTCCCCTATTTATTTATTTATTTATTTTTAATTTGATTTACTTAACTACACCTCTCCAAAGGTTGGCTGTAATCTATGTGATTAACTCTAGTTGTTTGAATAGTGCTGATTGAATCTTCACAGTTGATTTCTGGTTATACTCTGTTGAGAGGGGCTTCTATTTTTAGCTGCCGTTATAGATAGGCACGCCCCTTGGCCTTCGTATCGTCATTCTCTCTCTTCCTCCCAAAAACACGCATGCTTTTGGTTTCCTCTCTCTGTTTCCCATCAGGAAATACTTTTGTCTGTCGAGACCATTTCATTTTTCCCTCTCTTCTTCACATTGGATTATGTCATTACCAGTTTTGGCAATTTTATGTTAATATTTGAGTTCGTGTCATATGTGTTTGATTCGTTTTCAAGTGGGCTACATCATCGACAGATATAAGGTGATTAGCATAACTGCATTCCTTTGTTTCTCGTTTCTTTTAACTTTTGTTATCAAATTTGCCTTTGTAGATTTAGGATAGGTTGTATATAAATGTACGATTAGGTGTCAAATGCTAAGTATGTTTTAACTATAGAAACATTGAAACTTGATGATCAGGGAAACAAAAAAGGCTTCATCTGGAAATGCATGGATAATTTGGGGATATAAAAACAAACAAAACTATGTGGCTACCTAAGCGTGATAATGCCTTTTGGTATATACTGTCGTCTGTCGTATGACACAGAGAATTATCGTTTTATAACTTAAAAGAGCGGTTCCAAATTGGTAAAAAGTGAAAGGGAGCGCTGAGAGGATATCTCAATCACCATGAAGAGAAAACTTGAGTATTTGAAACCCTTTTGTGCCTAGGTTGAGGAATGTCGATGTAAATCAATTCCAGTACCAAATTTGGTGTTTTTGAGAAAGTTGTGTATCTATTCTAAGGGGGTTGCATTCACCAAAAGGTCAAGTTTCTACAGATTATGTCATTTCTTTTTTGAATTTGAGCCATTGTATTAACCATTTTAGAGGCATACCTGCAGGCCAAGAATAATAAATAAAGTCTTTGTCCAAGAAACAAAAGATGGAGGTTGTGACATGATTAAGAAATTCATAATTTATTTTTTTGTAATCGGGGCACTGTATTAGTCTTTTTATTGTGTTGCTGATCTGTTATTTATAACATCAGCTATTAGGTAATTTGTTTTCTTCTTTTAGTACATTGAGGTAGAAAGTTTCACAGTTAATGCAAATCTGTGTTCTAATCTTAGTTACATGAAATAGAGTGCATTAACCTGTATGACACTAATGACTACTGAATCTTTTGTCGTTATTTTCTCAGGAATACCTCCACAAGTGTGACAATTTTAGAGGAACTGGGAGGACATTATGTCTATTTCTATGAAGGATTTGGATCCTGCTCTACAAGGGGCAGGACAGAAAGCGTATCCTGATTCTACAAAATTGAACTTTCCTGAAGATCACCATCAAATTGTGATTCCAATGGTTGCTCATTTCTGTCAGCTAATGGAGTTTCTATTGAGAGTTTATTATATAAGGCATAGGGCCTATTAAGTAGAAGTTTATACAGCAGAAGTAAAATCTATCCATTTGCAATCATTTCAGGGATCATGTTTTTTTATCATGTCTGTACTTTTTCTTGTCTCCTTGACTTCATATAGCGGGATTGAGGTTTGGCGAATTGAAAATTTTCAACCTGTTGCAGTCCCACAATCTTCACATGGAAAATTTTTCACTGGTGATTCTTATGTGATTCTAAAGGTAACTTTTGATTTTTTTGTTCTAGTAAAAAGCTTCTTGCACCCATTTTAACTCAGTTGTACAGCAAAAGAGGCCAAACAAATTTTTATCTCGATCCACAAGCGCAATACCACCTGGACATCTCTCTCTCTCTCTCTCCCCCTCTCTCTTCTTTTCATGTGATTATGATGGAGAGATTTGTTTGTTTCTAACTCTGTCTCTTTTCTGTAGACCACTGCTTTGAAGAGTGGTGCCCTTCGTCATGATGTTCACTATTGGCTAGGTAAAGATACTAGCCAGGTAACTGTTTTAGTTTTATCATTATCCATAAATCTACCTTGTCTGGTACAAATCATTGCTTGATTGTTGATATATTGTCCTATTTAGGATGAAGCTGGTGTGGCTGCCATCAAGACAGTCGAGCTAGATGCAGCACTTGGTGGGCGTGCTGTTCAATATCGTGAAGTACAAGGCCAAGAATCGGAGAGGTTCCTTTCCTATTTTAAGCCATGTATAATCCCTCAACAAGGTGGATTCTCCTCAGGTTTTAAGCATGTTGAGCCTGAAGAGCATCCAAACCGCTTGTATGTATGTAAAGGGAAACATGTCGTTAATGTGAACGAGGCAAGTAGAACTGTTGTTCGTTATAATCTCCAGATGATTCATCGTCGTGGTATAAGTTCTTTCATCTAACATCACCTTTTATCATAGGACAGGTGCCTTTTGCTCGGTCGTCTCTAAATCATGACGACATCTTCGTTTTAGATACAAAGTCTAAAATATTTCAGTTTAATGGCTCCAATTCTTTGATTCAAGAGAGGGCTAAAGCACTGGAAGTTGTTCAGTACATTAAAGATACTTATCATGATGGGAAATGTGAAATAGCAGCTGTTGGTAATTATGCTACTACTTGCATCTTTTTCCTTTTCCTCTAGCATTGTTTGGCCAAGTTTGCCAACATCTGCATTGTGTTTTGACTGCAGAAGATGGAAAGTTAATGGCTGATGCTGCAGCCGGAGAATTTTGGAATATCTTTGGTGGCTTTGCTCCACTTCCGAGGAAAGTATACTCAGTACCCAAGAGCCCTCGTATTGTTCATCCTAAGCTTTTCTGGTATGTATTTTTTCCCTTCACATTCCCCTTCTGCTCTTCATCATCTGCATTTTCTTTTCATGTTATGGACTAATTAGTTGTCTTGTTCTTCGAATGCCTAGTAACCTCCTTGATGTTTTGGAAATTCAAAACCAAATTAAATGTATAAGGAGATTGTGTTTGTGTTTACATGCAGAAAAAAGTAAGTTTGCAGATAGAGGTTCTTCATTATAATCCTTCACTGATTATACTCATTTTTTATAAAATAGAATCTTAAGTTTATTTTAAGTGGTTGATCCAAGAATGCACAACAACATTGATATGTGATGATTTTAACATGTAATCTGATAAAGTCTCTAATGTTTAAGTATTGAGAAGGGAGAGGCAGTACCTGTTCAGGCTGATTCTTTGGCAAAGGAGTTGTTGAACTCAAATAAATGTTATATTCTCGATTGTGTGATGGAAGTCTTTGTTTGGGTGGGCAAAAGTACTTCTCTTGAGGAACGGAAAACTCTGAGCAACACGGTTCATGTAAATCTCACTGCTTCAGCTACCTAAGGCTTCATCTTCTTGATTTTCAAGTTCTGTCACTGAAGCAACTCAATGCTGTGTTTCATTTTGTAGGAATTACTGCAAAAACTAAACAGGTTTGAGTCTCATACAACTCGCGTGATGGAGGGCTTTGAGACAGTGATGTTCAAGGGAAAGTTTGATTCGTGGCCTGATCCAACTGCCCCAACGACTCAGGATGCTAAAGGAAAGGTAGCAGGTCAGTAATCCATGCACCTGATTATTACATTCTTCATTACATGTAACTATGTATTTTAGCTTTTTGTAAATCGAGATTACTAAGTCTTTATCTACGCTCTTAATTTTGATGGTTTTTAGCACTTCTAAAGCGCCAAGGAGTTAATGTGAAGGGTCTTGTGAAAGCAGAAGCTCCCCAAGAAGAAGAACCTCAAAATCATATAGACTGCACAGGCGATCTACAGGTGATTGAAAACAGCTTCTATACTTTGCCACTATATATTTTTCATGTCATGAATAGAAAAAGGTCAAACGCATTCTGGCAGATTTTTTTAAATGCTGACTAGGAGAACTTTTAATGTTTCTAGTATCGCTATACTTGTACTGATTTATCGATTTTTCGCTGCTAAAACGAGCCAGGTTTGGCGCGTTAATGGTAACCAGAAGACAATTCTTGAAGGTCCTTCTCAGTCAAAGTTTTACTGTGGTGATTGCTACATCTTCCAATATTCTTATCCTGGGGAAGATAGAGAGGAATATCTTATAGGGACATGGTTCGGAAAGCAAAGTGTTGAGGTGATCTTCTGTTGCTTAATACCTTGCTTCATTTTATTAAAATGAATCATAGTATATATTAATGGGATAATTGACTATGATATTCATTCTCTATAGGAAGACAGGGTAGCAGCAACTGCACAGGCTAGCAAGATGGTTGAGACTATGAAGTTCTTCCCTGCTCAGGCATATTACCTTGACAACTTCATTCTGATATCTGTGAACGCTAACTTCTGCCTCGTTATTTACAATGGTATCTGTTCTGTGTTTTTCTAGGCTCGCATTTGTGAAGGATTCGAGCCAGTTCAGTTCTTTGCCATTTTCCAGAGCTTCATCATCTTTAAGGTTTGGGTTAAAATAAATATAACTAAGCACTTTTCAAATTTCCTTCAATGGCTGTTAATATAAATATCTGCACATCACCAGGGTGGTCTTAGCGCGGGATACAAGAATAACCTTGCCAAGAAAGGACTTGCAGACGATACATACTCAGAAGAAGGACTAGCATTGTTTCGGATTCAAGGGACGGGACCTGAAAATATGCAAGCAATACAAGTAGAACCTGTAAGTCTTCTGCTCTAATTTTTTCATCTCTCTCTCTCTCTCTCTTCTGTGACGTTTACACTATCTGCTGCTACTTTTTTTCCTGTAAAACTATGCCTTCACTTCTACCATTTGATTGGTTCAGGTGAGCTCATCGTTGAATTCCTCCTACTGTTGCATACTACACAGTGGTGCCTCTGCTTTTACCTGGCTGGGAAGTTCTACGACGACAGAAGAGCAGGAGCTTGCCGAGAGGTGGCTGGATATTTTGAAGGTCTGATACCAGTTGATCAAATGCTATATCTCATTAAGCATCTCTCAGAATTTGAAATGCAGATTTCATGATACTTTTTTAATAATCATCTTTCATATAATCAGTAAGAAAAAGAATTGAAGTACAGGTGAATGTGGCATGACTCCACATTACTTATCATGTGACTGTTACCATATTTTCAGCCAGAGGTGCAGTCTAGATTTCAAAAAGAAGGTGCAGAATCTGAGCAGTTTTGGGGTCTGATTGGTGGAAAAAAATCGGAGTACGCAAAGCAGAAAATCACAAGAGTGGCTGAAGGCGACCCTCATCTGTTCTCATGCACTATATCCAATGGCATGACTTCATATTTGTTTCTAATTTGATATTCATTTTTTTATAACCATGATGAATCCAACTAACTTGTTTCCTTTATCATTCTTGTCTAACTGTGGTCGCACTTTTTCAGGAGATCTGAAGGTATTTTCATGAAGAATATATGGGTTCATCTGAATTCCACTTTCTTCTTGTTGTTTTCTGGAAAAAATGAGTTGTGATTTCCTTTTCCAGGTGGCTGAGGTATACAATTTCAACCAGGATGATCTAATGACTGAAGATATATTCATCATTGATTGTCACTCCGACATTTATGTCTGGATCGGGCAAATGGTCGAAACTAAAAATAAGACTAATGCTTTAAATCTGGGGGAGGTATGCTCAAGCCTTGTTTTACATTGTTGGGGATTTATGACATGTAAGAATTTCATAACCTCTCATTTTCTTCTGCAGAAATTTCTGGAGTGTGACTTTCTTGGCGAAAAAATATCCAAGCAAGCCCCAATATATATCATTACAGAAGGGAATGAGCCTGCATTTTTCACACGTTTCTTCACTTGGGACTCCAGAAAATTTGCAGTGAGCCCTCTCTGTGAAATCTCACCGGATTCTTCGATTTATTAATGAATACTCATTTACTCGTTTGTCCACAGATGCATGGTAATTCTTTCCAAAGAAAACTGGCTATAGTCAAACACGGTGGTACTCCAATGGTGGAAGTAAGTGTCTATCGCTTCTAAATTATATATATATATCATTGCCGCACTAATGTGAGATGATACATAACTTAAGCAAGTCTTGCATTCCTCAACTCTTATATATGTAATATATATATTTTGTCAAACGGCAGAAACCAAGAAGGAGAGTACCTATCGCAATTGCTGGGAGATCTGGTGCACCAGAAAAATCGCAGCAACGCTCTAGAAGTCTATCTGTGGCCCCGGAGAGAAACCGTGTACGAGGAAGATCTCCAGCATTCAACGCTCTAGCATCTACTTTCGAGAATCCTAATGCAAGGAACCTGTCAACTCCTCCTCCTATGGTGAGCAAGCTCTACCCGAAGTCGGTGAACATTCCAGATGCAACTAACCAGAGATCAGCAGCCATAGCAGCACTGACTAAAGGGTTTGAGCAACCTGGACCTGCTCGCCAGCTCATCTTCCCTCGCTCTATTAGAGGTATGTTTTTACCCTACTCGTGCCACCCCTCAAATCAACAACTGCTTCGACTCTAGAAGGTTCCAACCAAAACAACTGTTGGAGCAGGCCGCGACGTCCCGAAGCCTAGAGGCGAGGAGCCGAAGCCAGAGACCATACAGGAGGATGTGAAGGAAGATGAAGCTGATGACGACGAAGGACTCACAACGCATCCTTATGATCGCCTCAGAACAAATTCCACTGATCCGGCTCCAGACATTGATGTCACTAAGCGAGAGGTATGTGTTTATGGATTCATGTTTCTATTTTTTCACTGAATTCAATTTTACTTTTAATGATGGTTTCATGGTTTATGTTTGGTCTGCAGACTTATTTGTCGTCAGAAGATTTCAAGTCTAAATTCGGGATGACCAAGAGTGCTTTCTACAAGTTGCCGAAATGGAAACAGAATAAGATAAAGACGGCTCTAGAGTTGTTCTGAAACCTCCTGCTAACTACAACTTCCTACAGCATTGGTCGCAGATAAGAGACTGTGCATGGGAGTGTCTAGAAGAATTTCCTGTCTTCTTCTCCATACCTGCAACAGAGCTGGAGATAAGCCAACTCTGATACATCTTCAAGTTCATCGGATGCTTAGGAATCTTTTTTATTTTTTATTTTTTATTTTATTTTATAAATTCAAGATAGTTTTCTTGATATATAATTGCTTGGGCCATCGTTTACAGTGCCTGCATTTTTTTTGTTTTTCATATTTGGCCTTAACAGCAATTCATTTGTTTTGGTTTAGCGGAGCGATAGGAAAGTGCAAATACACAGTTTTTAGGGCGTGAAGTGTGTACAGGAATGTAAAACCACTCCATTCATTATTTGGCTAATTAATAAACTTTCCAACTTTTTTCCTATTTAAATTTAATACTTTTCGTTACCTCGTGTCTCTTAAGGCTATTAGGCTATGTATATAATATGAGTCATAAATCTATATAAATAGTTTACAACAATTAGTCTAATAGGCACAATGATATAGTGGCCGTAAGTTTCCTTATAGATTGGAAAAATTAAGGTTCAAAAATCCGCAGGATTTTTCACATTGATTACTTGTTTCCGTTCATATTAAATTATTCTACTTCTTACTCGTGTTTCTTGATTTGGTATACTGTCTTAGATAGCATTAAATTTATAGATATGTGTCAATTCAATCATTTTTACTGATATTAGTAAAGTAAATATAGAAATTATATTATGATACGTGTGCGCAAAGCCTAAAATTAGATTCGATATAAAAAAAGTACAAATTTATTTCACAGAAAATGCTTTTATCACATCGACAAACATGACTTAATAATACAATACATATGAAGTTGCTAATATAATTGTACAACAAACCAAAATCATTTTCAAAACGGCTTGATTATACATTACAAGTTCCATCCTTCTAAGTATATCAGTTAAACAATTTAACACGAAAAAATGACTGCCTACAATCCCAATAAAGGCCAATGTAGTCATCCACCTTCAAATTCCTCTCTCTCATCAAATCCATGCATGTAAGAACATAATTCTCACTAGGTGTAATTTGAAAATAAACGTCGTTTCCCTCATATTTCATTGGCTGCTTCTCGTTAGTGACATCCCACACAACCACTGCAACTCTATGCCCTAAAATGGCTATGTGGTTGGCCATGCAAAAATTCCAATACCGGAGGATGTACTCAAAAGTGTCGTTGAAAGGAACGGCAATTTTGCCGGAGGTGACCTCGTAGTGGTTTAGGGTTTTCTTGATTTGCCAGGGCTGGTTGGGGTCTAGCATTGGCGGTGGCCGGACATCCCGTATCTCGACTAGCATCCGGTGGTACCGGAAGCCGGTTGGGATGGCGGTCTCCTCCTCGGACTTGGGAGGGTAGAAGTTGTAGAAGTACGTCTTCTTCAATGTGATGTGAGTTAGCATTGAAGCCATTGGATGGTGAACTTTTTTTTTTTTTTTTTCAATAGTTTCCTCTTATTGGAAAGATGGATTGAACCTTGGAATTTTAGGAATTATTTATAGGGGCTATGCTCTCTTATTTAGGAATGTTTGAATTGTCTATTTTATGATGGTAATATCAAGAATCCAATTGGGATATAAAAGCGCCAGTCTATTGAGGAAAATTAATAAATTTTGTATAATTCCACTTGTTTCTTATTTTGGCATTCATCGATGGTCCTTGCTCTACCTACTAAAAATATAAATGTGAGGATGAGACCTGGTTTACTTTTTTTTTTTTAAATAAAAATAAAAAAATGATTACTAACTTGTAGTTGCAAATTAATCTGTTGCTGTTTATGGATCCAAAAATTTATTTCTTTTTCTCTTGAAGAGATTCAACATTGGTTTTTAAGCAATTGTGCTTTGTATTTAGGTGGGTTGGTGGTGGGAGACACGTGTATTTTAAGAAAAACACATTAATCACATACGCGCTGTAACTTTTAATTTCGTATCCTAATCTCTCCAGGAAATAAATTAAATTGTTTTTGTATTATAGCTGTAATTTAATCTCAAGGATAAATCGGTTGTAATATTAATTAGGGCCCAATATTAATATTTTGATTGACATAATTGAGAAAATGATTATTATGACCACTAGTATATTTTTATAGCATTTTATGTGTGCAGTTATAAGAAACAAAATATAAAAATATTAATTTGCTAAAATTATGTTGATTCAACTCAATTATTAAGAGATCAAGTGAAATTCTTTGTGTTCTTGGATATAAAATTAAAATTTGAGACATGTGAAACATTATTGAATAATAATAACTGGTTAGTAGTTGGTGGTACCTATTTAATTTCGGCTGTGAAACACTCATTGGATGCTAGATCAATACTCATGACATATTTTCATATCTATCTAACTAATTAATTACCATGTAGAGAATATAACTAATAACTTTTGTGCATATCCCTTTTAAAAAGGAAAAAAATTGTGTGGATCCTATACATTTGATTTTCTTTAAAGGGGAAAACATTAATCACACACTAATTTGGGTAGATTTCTTAACAAGGAATTAATCTAAAACTTATTAATTCAAATTTCTTTAAGCAACTTCTCTTTAAACCCAAATACTTGCATGCATCCAAACACTCCCTTCAATAATTTTCGTGTGCTCACCCGGCCATTCCATCTGCTATTCTGTTACCATAGAGCGAGTAGTTAATTTATGTTAGGATTTATTGTCCAACTTTAGAGTTATTTGTAAAAAGGGCCTGAATTTTAAAAAATATAAAAATTGACCTCAATTTTCATAAAAGTTGTAAGATCATCTCTAACGATACTGCAAAATGCATCCCATTTTACCTTTTTGATGTGTTTTTTTAATAGTGCAAACACATGTTTGCATTTGTAATGTACATACGCAAACCACTTTAATTTTTGATTTATTGCATTCAAGTCCCGAATTACTGTGTATTTAAAAAAATAGAAAAGGGTGAAGGAAGACAATTACGGACACACTGTAAAAAAGAAGAAGAAGAACAGAAAAAAAGAAGAACAGCAGGCCATATATGTGCCTGATTAGTTCTAGAGATTGTATTTTATTTATTTGATACAATAAATTTAGAATTGTGTTGTAATTTTAATTTTATATAATTGAATTGAAAGCTATAATATTATAATTAAATTTCAAAAATTTTGTTTAATAAAATAAAGTAATTGATATAAAATTATATTATAATTTCAATTTTTTGTTTGATAAGTCAAAAAATTAACCAAGATTTGACATTGATATTTAACTGAATAATTTATTATTTATTTATTTATATATATTATGTAATTTTATATTTTTTTCTATATATTTTAAATTGTTTTTGCATGTATATGTGTTGTGTGTGTCTTCTGTGTCTGACGGAGTATTTTCTCAGTAAAAATATGAAGTAGAGTTGATTAGAGTCGCACCTAATAGAAAAGAGAGGCATCATTGCTAAAGTACATTGGCAAAGATAGAATTAACAACTAGGCCAACGGTGTGGGCCCATGCAGAGCAAAGGGGATAGTTTATTTCTCGCGTCAAGGACTTTTATATACATATATATATTTCTTAATAAATGCACAAAATGTATGAATATATACCTCACATAATTTTTTTTTATAAATATTGTTTAAAGAAGTCATGTATCTACATAAATAGTAACATTTTTATATAAATATACTATAATATTATAATTTATACACATACAATTTTATTCAAATCATTACAAAAAGAATGATATTTGGGCAATATTCATTTTAGTTTACTAAATTTATATGATTTCGGTGACCAACAAACAGATTTCCCTCCTCTCATTAATAATGCATGAGGGTTGTGCAATGTAGTATATAAATAAAAAAAATTATTTAATATTGAAAAATCCAGCAAATAATGAAAGGGACCATCTGACCACCATTGAGAAAAAGTTGGAAGTAAAAACTGTCAAGACACTCGCCGTCTCCTTCATTTCCTGATTAAACTTCTGATTGGATTCCGATTCCCTTCGGATTATCCGAATTCCTACTGTAGTTTCCCTAATTCACCCTTCGCCTACGAATTTTGAACCCATCGGCTTCAATTTGTCGACGTGATTTTGCTTTGTACTGTATTACTGTACTGGTGAGTGTGTAAGCTAGCTTCAGTTCTTTTGGAATTTTATTTTTCTGAATTATGTTTCTAAGCTTCTGATTTCATATTTGTCTGATGAAGTGGGTTGAAAATTAGTGTGAGAAGAGGAATGCAGAGCCAGGTAGTGTGCAGCGGGTGCAAGATTCTTCTCATGTACCCGAGTGGGGCCACCAATGTGTGTTGCGCCTTGTGTAATTCCGTCACCACCATCCCTCCTCAAGGTTCTTTATGGATTTCCCGATTTAGTAACCATTTATGTTGCTGGTGTGTGAGTGTGTGTGCGGGGGTGGGGGTTGAGGAAATGGGTAAGGGTGGTGATAATTGAACAAGGTAATCATGAACTAATTGTGGGGAACTATTGGACGCTTGAACATTTGAAAGAATTAAACGTAAATATTCTAGTGTGTAATTTCTTTTTATTACGTGTTTTCTGAAGGAAAAATTGAGAGGTCTTCAATCTCATTTTTGTCAAAGTATGTAAATGGAAAATGATTTTAGCTATTGAGGATGTTACAACTGGAATGTCCAGTAAACCCTGTTGTTTGTTGCCTTGCTATCAGGTCATTAGTGACTATTATGGAAAATCTGGTTTATCTTAGATTGGATATAGGAGTGCGCTCACGCACGAAGTTTCCAACTTATTGAAAACTATTGATATTGCAGAAACTACACATTCAGCAATAGAGACAGTATGTAATGCCATATGCATGGCATACAGCTGCAACGGATAACCTTTAGTTAATCTTTTTCTAGTCATCAAGATTTTCTCATCTTGTCAAGCACGGAGCATGTGCTTCTTTTATCCTGCCTTGAAACCTGGCCAGGTCTTCTTTGGGCTTCCAATATTTTTATCACGTCTGTAGTTAGCTCTTAAACAACAAATTCTTATGTAGAATATCTTTTTCTTTTATTTGGTTGAAAATTGATTTCTCCCTTATTGCAGCTTCTTTTTCCTTAGATTGAAAAGAACCTTATTTGAGTATTTAACCATTAGTTATGTGGGAAAAAGTGAGTTGGAGTGTTGGATGTGTTCTCCATTCTTTCAAGTGTAAAGTTAGCCTGTAAATATAAATGAGAACACCTAAACACTCATATTGGAATGATTATTGTTTTCTTTTCCACTTTGGTTAGCGTTACTCAAAGGCAGTGCCACAATCAAGATCGAATTGATATTGCCTTTGGTTCTTATGGAACAACAATATTCGTCATGCATGTTTGGATATTCAGTAAAATATCTGATCAAGCTGCTGCACTTTTTTTGTGGGATTGGCTTTTTGTTGACCTGAAATGTCTTAGTGGCCTGTTCTTTTTCAGCATCATGAGTTGCCGAACACTAGCTTGGACTTTACACTTTCAGTTTGATTTTGTTTAGGATCACATGAATGGCTGAGTTTCATATTGGTGTTCTGAAATGAGACAATTGCTTGCTATGAACATTATTTTGCTAAGCCACATGTTTGTTGTTAGGTCAAAATAAGAGCAGGCTATGATCCATTTTCTAGTTGGTGTAGCCATATTCTTTTTAGGAAATACCATGATGCATAGATTTCAATTACATTATGGGCTAGTATCCTGGTCATTCGATGATGGTTTCATGATTCCCTTGTAGCAAATGTGATGCTTGGACATGATGAACTTTACTATGTTGTATATTGGAATTTGGATATTGTTTGGGGTTTTCGCTACTCACCTACCTCATACTCAGGAATGGAAATGGCCCAACTGATATGTGGTGGCTGTCGTACATTATTGATGTATACGCGGGGTGCTACCAGTGTGAGATGCTCATGTTGTCACACAGTAAACCTAGCACCAGGTAATACAATTATGGAAAAATGATAGCTGTCATGGTTTGTAGGTCAGTATCTTTGATGTACTTGCTATCATGAAGTTATGTTATTGGATGCATGTTGCTTTTTGATGTACTTGCTGATCAGCAAGTTATTGATTATTAATATGATATTTTCCTTCTTTATTTCAACCTAGTTACCCATAATCAGAAAACCACAAATACACCCCCCTTCCAAAAAAAAAGAGTATGGTTTATCTTGGTATCATATCTTTTTTATGTCTTCATTTACCTTACATCTTGGTAATCATTATCTAATCAGGAAAACTGAACTTCTATGCCATATCCTGGTAAGAGCATATGCGTAACCTTGTATTGTAGGTTATTCATCTGGAGTGCGTATTTGCGTGTATATATTGCTAAAATTACATTGCTCTCCAATGAACCTGGAGTTCATAAATTAAAAATAGTATGATGGAGGAGAACACTGTCAAAATGCATTATGTAACATTTGAGTTATAGCAGTACTTGAAATGTTTCGATTTTAACATCCAAGTTTAATTTCACATCTTTTTGAGCCTTAATTATGCGTTTTCTTATATATTTGTTGGGTTTTGGCTGTCTTTTGTTTAGCACCTAAAATCGCTCACATCAACTGTGGAAACTGTCACACGACACTCATGTATCCTTATGGTGCTCCGTCTGTCAAATGTGTTGTTTGTCAATATATCACAAATGTCAATGTAAGTACATTGGCATATTTATTTATTTATTGGACATCAGCTCCTTTATTGTTCCTGTTTTCTACAGAGAGCCATCCAATAAAGCTATTCATATATTTAAGCATTCATTAGGGATCTTATTGCTGGACCACTTACTGTCAGTCCTTCTTTGTTGTGCTATTATCTCATTGATTCATACTGGCAGATGACAAATGTTAGGGTCCCACTTCCCATGCATAGGCCAATTGAACCTGCCTCTCCAGCACCGATACCTTCTGGTTCAGCGGTGAGTCCTGATATCTAATCCTGTCTTCCTAGAACTTGAGTGGTTAGGCGTGCTTAATTAGTGAAAATTAATTATGATAGTATGTTTTTAACTTTCATTTCCTTTCCGTCTCATCTTAGTTTTTCTAATTATGGTTCAATGCAGCCATTACCCAATCCCCAGAGCCAAACTGTTGTAGTAGAAAATCCCATGTCCGTTGACAAGAGCGGGAAACTGGTAGATCTATCATTTGTCTTTTGTTTTTAGCGTCATTCAACTCTTCGATCCAAAACCACTATTCTGAGAATAATCTAAAATGTTCAGGTAAGCAATGTTGTTGTTGGTATAACGACGGACAAAAAGTGAGCTTGCAAGAAACATTGGCTGGACCACTGAACTATCTCACTAACCAGAGAGTGCTTTCAAATTGTTGGCATTTTGGGTAATGTTGAGGAGTGCATATGTGTCGGGAGTGTATGTTAATGCCACTGCTTTGCAGTTGGGCGCCTCTGTACTATTAGTCATTTGTGTGATGTACATTAAGATAACATATATATGCATATATAGTGTGTATGTAGACATCAATCTATTTCAACTTTTGTGTGGATATAATTTGGAAGTTCGTGGGAAGGATGCCTTTTTCATTATCCTATATGGTCATTTGAGTAAATGTGAAGCTCTTATGGTCTACATGTAACAAACTTTTTTTTTTTATCTTCCCCTTTTAAGTCTCAGCATGTTTAGTAGCTTCTTTCTTGCTAATGATTGAACAGATAGTTGTAAGATGATAGCCAAGGCACCAAATGCAACAGCCGGGTAATCTCTTTCTCTCTCTCTTAGGGGCGTTAAAATTAGTTATAGAACAGCAACGATTTTGAAGTTTGAAAGAGTGTGATGTGTTACGCAATATCATCTAATTGTGAACAATGATTTGTTTACTAATTTTTTATGTTTGCAATACGTCGTACATCATCATCCTATACATGCGTGTGTGCATCGAAATTACAAAAAGTGATGAAATTGCAATAAAACTGTCGCTGAGTGTGTTGACGGATATAGTAAAGGACGCTTATCAAATAAACAATATTATCAAATCTTTTCAGCCCAATATATATGATATCTTATTAGTGCATTATTGCTTTGATTATGAAGGAAGATTAAAGGCAACCTTGGAATCACAAATATTTGTACCAGTATATTGATGGTATTGATTGAATCCACATGAGGAGTTCAATTTTTAAAATTTCTTAAGGTTAATATTTTAAATTGATTTATATAAATCAAATTAGTAATCTATTTAAAATGCATTTAACATGCAACCTGATAAAATTAAACGAGACTTAGCAGCTCTGGTCACTCAATCAACAATTCAATTGTAGAAATCTTCTAACTTATTCCTTCCTACAGTTAGTATATTGGATAAATAATAAATGAGTTATGACAATACTGGGTCCTTGCATATTTTCAAAATATACATCAGCAACATACAATACATTTAAGAATAGTAGACATTATATATATGTGTAGTATATCATAAATGAGTTATGCATTATAATTCAGCTTATTATAAAGCATATTTAGACAGTATGTACTTATTTAGTTTGTATTATATGCTGCCTCATTCATCATACTAATGAGTTGTATTGCATTGTTTTTGTTCATACATCATTGAGCATTATGTTTCAAAACACTGATCAGTATATGATGTCAGTACGAGCAGCATAGTGTACATGTATGCGCAGTATGTCTTACACGGTCAAACAATATACCTTATATACCGTAGTAGCATACAACACGTCAGTAAGCAGCATGCATTACATATAAGAGCAATAATTGTACAGTATATTGTTAAACCTAGTTAGACATTATATATTGATTTTCTTTTTGCTATATACTAACTCACTGAACATACTCATGATAGGTATTGCATGATTTTTGCTCCATTTATTGGGAATGATAACCACGAGAGGCCCGTTACGTTTGCTATTGGGTTGCTAACTAAGGAGGATGGTGAATCGTTCTCATAGTTATTCAGCAAGTTTGGGAAATATGTTTATGCATCCCCTAAGTTGATAATAACTGATCATGACTTGGGCATGAAAGTTGTCATTGAACTTGTGCTTTTTGGCACCAGATACCGTTGGTGCATGTGGCATACCATGCTGAAACTGTCCAACAAAATGCCTAAAGTTCTTCTTGCAAACGAAGATGTCAAGAAAGAATTAAAATCATGTGTGTGGTTAAAATTGATTGAACCTAATGAATTTGAAAAATCATGGAAAAATATGATGATACGATTTAAGTTGGAAAACAAAGATTGGTTCAAAACTATGTATGAGCTAAGATAATATTGGGTCCCTGCATATTTCAGAGACTTCATGATGAGTTCATTGCTAAAGACAACATCGATTTCTGAATCTGAAAGCAGTTTTTTTCAAAATGTATTCTCAATAATATATTTTATAACGCTAAAGTATTTTTATAATATATATATATTTGCTACACTTCTCGCGTGTTTATGACATAATGCTCGAACACACATGCTATAATGCTCGACAGTACATGCTTTACTGCTTAAGATCTATCAATTATAATATACTCTCAGATTAATATACTGTAATGCTATCACCTCAACTGTACACTGATCAGTCGTTTTTATATATGTTTGTTGTGATGTAGCTATGTACTGATGATTTATTATTTAGGTACACAAAGCCCCAATCAAACATTCTGGAGTTCATAATGAATTTCAACCATGCACTAGATGACCAAATGAATCATAACGCAAAACTGAATTACATGGATTCCACAATTGTTTCTACCTTGGCAACTAAGTTATCTATTGAGAAACACGCAGCTACAATCTACAGTGACACCATTTTCAAAAAGGTCCAGGAAGAAATAGTAGATGCATATTACACCTGTCGTGTTACAGAGATGTTCATGGAGAACAAAATCGAGACTTACAAAGTAGTTGACAAACTTCAAAATACATGGACCGTGAAGCACGACGTGGAGGATAGTTCGTATGAATGCAGGTGTAAAATATACGGAAGGGTCGGCCTATTGTGCAGCCACCTATTTTTTCTGATGAAGAACAAGGACATGATGTTGATCCCTGGAAAATACCATGGAGGGAGGTGGTTGAAGACTTCACTAGTTAAATCAATTCATGGTTTTTCAAGCGACGAGTGCAAGGCGAACATAGTAGTGGACGACAAATTCAAGGTTATTAATAAGCTGTATGCATCCTTCTATGGATTAGTTCAGAGAGTCGATGGTAATATTGATCAAATTAATTAGCTTACAGCCACTATCTATGATGCGGGCCAACACAATTTTGAAGATACAACAATATTATCCAATGTTGAAAAGAAAAAGTTGATTGAAGAGTTCTATTGTTAAGGGAGACCGGATGTTATTATCCAGGTGCACCCACCAAATGTTGTCAAGACAAAAGGGTCCGGTAGTCGGTTGGTTTCAATGAGAGAAAAAATCATTATGGACTCAAGAACCCGCTCGACGATGTGCAAAATGGGGTGAGATGGGCCACCACGACTCACGGAATTGTGAGTAAATTAAAGAGAAAATTAATTAGGGTCTACATACCTAAGCCGTAGACAATATATATTACAACAGTACATTATTTATATTGTATATCGATAAGATTACACTCGAGCAGTATATTTATTTTACGTGAGCAATTAGTACTTCATTTCCTAGCAGTATAACATATTTACTTGACCAGGAGCTACAAATAAATAATATATTAATTCAATCAGCATTCAATATATATATGAGCATTACAACAAAAACAAATTAGCAGTATTGCCATACAAGTGAGCAGTGAATTAGTTATAAATAAGCAGTATTCGGCTCTTTACTGCTCGACTATACATTTTATGCTGCTCGATAGTATATGATATATTGATAAAGAATTACTGCTATAATACAAGTGAGCAATACAAAATATATACTGATATGATATGTTGAATACAAAGAAGTATTACACATACAATAGAGCAGTAAATTAGTTATAAATAAGCTGTATAGCATGTTAATATATCTGAAAAGATTTATATTTGAAAAGACATTATTAGTTTTACACAATGCATTAGTTTCTATTTTTTTACATCAATTCTATATATTTACAAAATAACATCAATATATTTTACATCAAAGCACTAGTTTCTATTTTTTCTTCGCCCAACGTTTGATCGGAGGTGAAGATCGTTTTTTCGAATTTGTGATCATTTTCTCTACATCAATTTTCTTTTTTCTGGATGTTACTTCAAAATGGACCCTGGCTGCGTCGTGTGTTTTATATGCTTCTTCGTTCATATTTACAATCACCAATGTACTGCATTATTTGGCTCTCAAGAGCTGCAGGTCGGTCACACTCTTATCCTTCAGTCCAGTTTTCCAGCCCTTCAACGTGCCAATATATGTTTCCATGTGCCTCATTGGATAAACGCCACAATAATTGAAGTTTGTGTCTGATCTCCATGGCATCCTCACAACTTGAGGAGGGTTGTTTATTATTTTGTCATAGATGGACTGCTCGCCTTGCTGTTTGAGAGATTCGGCAAAGTAG
This sequence comes from Monilaria moniliformis, assembly GCA_034509125.1. Taxonomy (NCBI): domain Eukaryota; kingdom Viridiplantae; phylum Streptophyta; class Magnoliopsida; order Caryophyllales; family Aizoaceae; genus Monilaria; species Monilaria moniliformis. Next base: position 19,751 of record JAYDZE010576966.1, read on the forward strand.
CGACTCTGAAACAAGTTAAATATAATTAAAAATTAACAACAAATGTACTTATTTTTATGAGAACAGAAGTTAAAGTTATAATCATACCACAACAGCTGAGATTTGGCCGATTTTTCTTGAATGCTTCTTTGTCATTCGACATCAACTGGTTGTCTAGTATGGCCACATTCCCACACCTCATGTTAATGACAACAACATAGTAGTGTGCTTGTGATAAGATGGGCGAACTGCAGGTCGGTCACGCTGTTATCCTTCGGTCCACTTTGACAGCCCTTTAACGTGCCCATATATGTTTCCATGTGCCTCATTGCATAGACGCCACAATCATTGAAGTTTGTGTCTGATCTCCATGGCATCCTAACAACTTGAAGAGGACCGTTTATTATTTTATCATAGATGGACTGCTCGCTTTGCTGTTTGAGAGATTCGGCAAAGTAGCGCCTCCAAACAAGTTAAATATAGCTAAAAATTAACAACAAATGTACTTATTTTTATGAGAACATAAGTTAAAGTTATAATCATGCCACAACAGCCGGGATTTGGCCGTATTTTGCTTGAATGACAACTTTGTCATTCGACATCAACTGGTTGTCTAGTATGGCCACATTCCCACCCCTCATGTTAATGACAACCACATAGTAGTGTGCTTGTGATAAGATGGGAATGAAAATCTGTTTACAAAATACACTGTAATCAGTATAATGATCACAAATAGAAGCAATATATTTAGCACAATGGGGCAACATTACATATACAAGCGGACACTATATCAATCACGATCGAGCAGTATTAACATAAACAAAGAAGTTGTATAGCCGAAAATGGTGAGCAGTAAAGCATATGGGATGGAGCTGCACATTATGTATTATAGTAGTATAACATATCATATCGAGTGACATAAGAAAATCACAGAAGCAGTATACTGATAGTATATTATATCAGTATATAATATACTAGCGAGCAACATAACATATAACATCGAGCAATATATAACATATTACTAGAACAGTAAATAGAATTACAGTGCAGTTTGAAGAACTTACCAAATCATACTTTGACCATGCAAAGCCAATGAATTCTTTTGGCCACTTTAGACAATCTTTCGTTGAATTCCTCAATACCCCTTTTCACATCCCAGGATTTTGGTATATCAATTATTGTGTACATCTACTCAGATAAATACAAACTATGTCAATGACAGATATGGTTAAAATATTGGTTATAGTTTGGTCTACTTACATAAAGATATGTATTGAAAAAAAGCTATATCGGTGGTGATGGAGACCTATATTGTTCCATGTGATTCAGGTATGAAGTCCACACATCAATAACACCAACACTGATATAAGAATGAGGCTGAAGTGTGATGATATCAGATTTTGTCATACTGACAATACCATCATTGTATACTATACGATCAGTGAAGTAGTAAAACAAGTAATAATTAATCAGTATAAGTAATCTGAATAATAAGTATTAAAAATTTAAAATAAAATAAAATAAAATAAAAAACATAATCATCAAACTCTGTCGTCATGATCCAATAGTAAAGCTCCTTCTCAGTATTGTCGAGCTTCTAGGTAATCGGCACCGCCATCTGATTGTATGGGGACCTCAATGAAGTGGATGGCTGTTTCTCTGCATCTGTTTGGAGGTTGGGCCTGTTAACCACTTCTAGTCTGGGCTCATAGACAACCAGTTGTCCAGTCATCACCTCACAGGCCTCAACTGCTCGTCCCACTATTGCGTCCAGATCTACATGTTCATCATTAGGTACCAGCGATTTATCTGGCACGGGCTGTACATAAAAGCAGTATATGATATTCCACAAAGCAGCATGTCATAAATAATCAAGCAGTACAACTTACAATATCGAGCAGTATACGGTATATATCGAGCAGTACACATTAACGAAGTAATAAAACGTATATTTTCTAGCAGTATATAATCAAGCAGTAAAACAATAAAAGCTGAGAAGTGTACCTCATGTACTTCAGCAGTGTGAGTAAAGCCAATTGAACAACGACCTCATCTTATAGCTATGGCTGTTCTTGCTGCATTTGATCACCATGAACCTTTAAATAAGAAAAAAACGTTATTATCACTGAATAATAAGATAATATAAAAGCAGTACAACATATAATATAAAACAGTACAATAAGTTACCTCATAATCACTTAATCCTAAGTTGAAACTAGGCGCTCCAAATTCAGTCTTCATGGCAATTTTATCTTCCATCATCTTCATCACAACTTCAACAACTTTAATCCATTCTTGATTATCATACTCTTCTTCAGTCATTGCTTGCGTTATTTCAGCAACATTATCATCATCATGTGCATGCTGTGATGTTGGATCATGGTTATGCCCAAGCACCTTTATTGCTGCATCGTTGGCAACCTTATAGATACCCATCTTTGGGACCTAAGGCGGTGCTTCTCTTATACGCTGGATGAGTGTGGGTACAACTTCAGCTGTTGTTTTAGCAGCCATTATCAATGTATTTATATAAACTTCAGCTGCTTTCTAAGCACCCCTTGCAAAACCCTCCAACTTGTATCTCATCAGCCTCTCTCCTTCTCAGTAGCTCCCTTGTCCAGCCCTTTATTGTTGGGTATGCACGTACAACTGTTCGTTGAAACAGTACAATCCTATCTACATAGAAGCACTGTAAATCAAATAAAAATTTATATTTGTGAAATTCAACAATGAGTATATAATATGTATTATAGCAGTATAACATATCATATCGAGCTGCATAGCATTTTCACTCGAGCAATATACATTATAATATGCAGCCAGTATATGAATAAGTATCGAGCAACACAACATAAACAAGTTAGTAGTATATCGTATGATATGGAGCAGCCAAGCATGCGATATTAGAGCAGTATAACATATATTATTAGAGAACAATAACATAAACAACTTAGCAGCATAGCACATATTGGACAAGCAATAAAGCATAGATAACAAAGCAGTGTAGCATATGTTATGAGAGTAGTAATAAATAAATTATCAGAGCACTAAAGTATGAGTAATCAAAGCACGATAGCATAAACAACTTAGCAGTATAACACATATTGGACGAGCAGTAAAGCCTAAGTAATAGAGCAGTATATAATATAATATAGAGCAGCCAAGCATGCATTAGAAGAGCAGTAAAACATGCAATACCAGAGCATTATAACATGTACATGAGAGCAGTAAAGCTTGTAGAATCCGAGTAGCAATGCATATATTACCAAAACAATAAAGTATGAGTAATCAGAGCACGATAGCATAAACAACTTAGCAGCATAACACATATTGAATAAGTAGTAAGGCCTAAATAACAAAGCAATATATTATATACTATTAAGCAGTGAAGCATCCATTATCAGAGCACTAAAGCATGCATCAAAGAATATACAATAGGAGTATATTAAGTGATTGAATCTAACCGTTAAAAAAGCGATGGACCCGATGTAAGGAGCTGTCGGTTTTCTCACCTAGCTATTGTGGCTGAATATCAGCAACTATATCAGGTAAGAGCACCAATTTTACTTCTTGATTTGTGAGTCGTCGACGAGGTGATCCAATATCTTTGGCTTTATATATATATATCATGCGTTGACTCAATCAATGCTGACTCCATAAATATCATAAATCATTTCTTGAACCAATCCCCGCTGTCAGTGTCTTTGTGCATTTGCTGATGCACATAAGATGGAAGCATCTTGAATTTACCATTTGAGCATTCAGCATAAATCTCATCAAACAACTTTATGTTATCCTGTCCGTTCTTCCTGTTTATATACACATTGCCCCTTGGGAATCCTAAGGTGATTTTCACATTCTCCTCAGCTATATGCATTCTGCTTGTACCCCTGTATCTTATACTGCATGTCTTAGGGTGAAAATTGATGATCAGCTAGATGCCAAATCGATTTGGAGAATCAGTGATTTGAAAGTGTACCAAAGCGCCAAACCCCATGTCCTACACAACAGCTATCTGTTTATCATTAAGACTTTTCATCATCTCTACAAAGAATTATGAGCTTCTTTTGAATATGTCGTGTGATGGAGTGATGGACGGGGGGAAGATGCGGTTGTTGTTGCTGTTGTTTCTGGACAGGTCGGGGTGATTGGTTATCTTTCTTCTTAAGCTGTTTTTGTACTTTTGCCAAGAGCATGTCAGTTTCAAATTCAGCTTCATATTCTGCACGATCTCTCTCTGTCCCTGCAAACAAATAACCATATTGAATTAGTATAATAGGTTATACACAAGCAGTAAATAATACATAATGAAGCAGCATATCATGTTTACTCGAGCAGTATAGCATATAATACATGAGCAACAATATATGAATATACGAGCAGTAGATATTACACACTCAAGCATCATAACATGTTCACTCGAGCAGTACTGCCTATTATACATGAGCAACAATATATGAATATACAAGCAGTAGATTACACACACAAGCAACATTACATGTTTGCTCGAGCAGTATATATTAAATATATTGAGGCACCAATATATATTGAAACAAGCAGTGAAAAACATTCATTCGAATATAGTTCGAATGAATGTAGTTATCTTACTTATAGTTCCCAACAGGTAAGTAAGTTAGATTTCAATATAGTTCTCTTCCTTATACATAATACATGTTTGTGTGGTAACTACACTCATTGCTCGCCTAATGTAAGTTCCTATTATTTATGTAATGATGGTTACACAAATTGTGAATAATTTCTAGCCCCATAACGTGGACATAGATATCATCATCGAGAGTGAAAGGCCGGCAGTGAAAATCATTCATTCGAGCAACACTCTTCCAATATATTGGGGCATCAAAGAATATTAAAATAACCATATTTACTGATTACGGAAAACAATAGCCATTATTCAGTATATATAAATTATTATCTGCACACGCCTAAAATTTGTATTAGAATTAAAATATCACTAATCCCTAAAATAATTTTAGCGGTACAACCCAAACCAGTATCGATAAATCATCATGAATAAATCAGTATGAGCCATTAATAAACATGAATAAATGAGATTCTTACCTTTTGATTTCATCATGGTCTGAGCTGTATCTCTCACCATCTTGTATAGAAAAATGTTCTGATTGCATAGATGTTATTTTTTTGCTAGTTGTGTTTCTCGTTTAACATGTTTCAACTTTGATATGAGGTGGTGGGTATAAACGTGGGTTGAAATTCTTTTTGTTGGTACTTGCAGTCGTGTGTGTTTGCAGAGAGTGTAACGTTTGTGCTTCTGGCGGGAAGATGGGAAAGTGTTGAACAGTCTCCGTAACAATCGCTTTTGTGTTGAAAACGACAGTTAAGTGGGCCCCATAATTTGCATTTTCGTAGATAAATATGACATACAGGATAGACATATATCTTACAGTATATTTTTCCGTGTCGAAAATACCCTTATACTGAATGGATTACACTGCGTTACTGATTTCATTTTTTGTTAAATCTCGGCCATATAATTTCAGATTCAACGGACCAGATTTGGTCTCAGTTCTAATATAAGGGATCACCCTACACTATATGGTTGTATTAGGCTAAGAACACCCCTGTAGTACTTAACTAAAAACAAATATCGAGCATTGGATTACACCAATGGACGGTCCAGATTTTAATATCCGCATCAGCATTGTAGCATCATACGAACAAATCTACCCCCCATTATATTACGTAATCTACACCATATATGTGGAAAGATTTGAATTTTATAGCATTTGATTTCCATAACCACTACAAAAAGTGTCAGACCATTCTTCGTTCGTCAAACTATATCATTCCATAATTAGTTTCCAAGAAATCTCGAACTCAGCAGGCTCAATCAAGTCAGACCACACGCATGCATTTAATTCCTTTTTGGACTCCTCATTAGAAAGCAGACTTTTCGAAATTTGTCAGCTACCTTCAACATAATATGTCACAGGCACCATTGATGTCTGGTATTGACAAGAACGCGTTCAACTACAGCTTTCATGCTGAGATCTTGTTAGTTATTATCAATTTAGGGGATGTTCCCATACATTCCACAAATTCCTTGAATAGCCAAGAAAACGAATCAGCGTCTTCCTTCGACAACAGTCCAACAACAAAAGTAATCGGCCTACCATAGTTATTTTTCCCCGTGAATGGCCCAAAAATCATACAATACCTACATCAAATAAAATGATTAATTTTTACAACATTGATTGTGTAATCAGACATATATATCATTAGAAAGGTTCACAAATAGCATTATTGTATACACTATATATCATTATTATTAAAGAAAAAAAGATAGTGCACAAATTGGCACAACGTGCAACAAAAAAATGTTGTAATGTATTTTGAATAATGATATATATAAATGACCACGATGACATAATGGACTCTTAAATTACTACTATAAATCCATACATGTTCGTATTATATGTAGTGTCAAATGCAACAACATCTCCAAACATATGAAATTTTTTCTTGGATACTGCATCGCATCATAAGATCTTTTTCAACTTATCTTCACCATCCAACTCGTATGCATAAGTAAACCCACAACATGTTTCCTTCATCCTGCGTATTTCGTCAAGCAACATTTGTGTGTCCATACCCTCAATGTACACTTTCATATCACGGGCATAGTTTCTGACATCAACAACAGTACATCCAACCCCATCATAACCCCCTAACAACTCGTTTAATAATTTGAATGTAAGTGTCGGTCCAATGCTTGCCTTAGCACAGTCGGTTACGAACTTCTTGTGCAAATCTCCCACACTACGATTCAAACTCATGAAGCGCTTGTACTGGTCCTCAATCAATGGATGGTTGTGTCCCTCAACGAATTCATGGATAACATAACGTTGACCATCCTTGGATATGAACTTGAATGAAATACGAGAATTACATCCACACCTCTTCGATGTTCGTCTACGTTTATTGACAAACACTTCGCGTTCATTAATAGCATCATTATCGTCGACACTCTCCCAACCTTCCCTACTGCACACCACATAAGACCATATAATGACGCCGCCATTTGACTTTCTACCAAATTTACGAGTGTCAAATCCCGACGCACGAGCATAATCATCGTAGAAACACGTGGCATCATCCAACGTGTTGAATATTTTACCAATATAGGTTTCAATCCCACTTCGCATTCAGGCACGTACGCTGTTATAGTCATATCACAAATTAAGCATCACAAATAATATCGCGTATCATCGTTCGTGCATTGTAATATCATTATACAACAATTTAGGTCGAAAGTAATTTATTAAACTTCATGTATATAATAGCATTACACAATATTCATCATATCATTTTGTAGAATTCTATAATATCATTATATGTCGAAAAAATACCTTCTGTAACTTGTTCTACATTCATCACCGAAAACTGTATATATACCGTGTATATCGTGAATTGATATGGACAATATAAATCGACGTATACTTGTATTTGATTTTTTTAATATAATACAATCTGTTACCATATATATATGATGCCAAAATAAATTGAAAACTACCTTCCTTATATCTAGCTTATTTAATCAATCAACAAAATCTATTTCCTAGATTGTAGGGATGCTGAAAATGTGTATTATTAGAAAATTACTTAATTGCCCTTATTGGAATTAAAATTCGAATTTAATGATTTTTTCATTTTTTTTAATAATACACGTGATAAAATATCATCCATCCAATCCTAAAAATCAACGGTTACGATTTGTTCTTAGTTCTAATGAAAGATGTGAGTTTTCATTTGATTACATTCATATATATATATATATAAAATTTGTTATAAAATTTTATTTGTTTAATTAATTCACTAAATGACTCTTTTTAAATTTTTATAATTTCTCTATGTATATTTTTGTCCCTTCCAATATAAAATCCCGACTACATTCCTGATTCAAACTTAGATATGTTTTCTAGTTTAATTGGAGTCTTTAATTTAGTTGAAGATTTGTTTCAAGTTGTTTTTTTGTCGAGTCCAACAGTTATTAGAACTCTTGTGTAAAGAGTCATCTTTATTCCTTTAGAAGATATACAAGGATCATCTCTTTTTATTTTTATTATCAAAGTAGGATAGGGTTTCGTCTTGTAGCCTATAAAGACGCATGTTTTTGTTGTTTTCGTTCAGTTCTGGAGTGTCAAATCTTTTCCATTGAATTACAAAAATCTTCGTAGCAAAGTGTTCGGATTTCGGATTTTTCGAAGTTCAAATCAAACAAGTTTCCGCTCTTGTTTGTGGCATCCTTGGTTCCATTCTTGTTCACGAAGAGCTAGTTCATCTCGTTCGGAAGGTTCCTGTGTCGGCCGGTGATGTGTTCAGCTTCGTTGGTGACGTCGAAGGATCAAATCGAGGGAGTTTGGTGAGATTGGTGTTGTTAATCGGAATCCTTGCGGCGAGTTGGGATTTTGCTGGCTCCGATGGCTTGCAGTAATGCTCTCAGATCACGATGGCTGCTTGCAGTAATTTTCCTCCTCTTAGCTATTGCAGTCGCCATAGCAATCGCACTAAACTGCGTGGGCGTGAAGCCTCGATTCTACATACAACAAGTACACATTCTAGAAGATTCAATTAACTCCTCAAACCCTAATACTACCATTTTCATGGACCTCAAATTCAAGAGAGTGATAGTCTCTGCTCCTCTCCATTACGACGATCTCAACATTACTTTGTCTTATGCCTTCAACCGGAGCTTCTCCGTCGGCTACTGCGTCGTCCCCGGATTCAGCCAGGGCTTGAAGAAGATGGCCCACCGGGAGGCGGTGGTGGAGGCTCATGGGCTGCTGTGGGAGGATGCGCTACGGAATATTTCCGGTGGGTCAATGGTGGAGTTGAATGTGGAGTTGACCACCAACTATAGGCTGGGGCAGTGCTATGACAATGGCGACTGCAGTTACACGGAGGCGAAGGTGGTGGTGGCGGCGGATTTGCGTCTGGATGGCTCCGGCGTCGAGGTCTCTAAGAAGCCGATAAGACTCGTTGAACTTTTATAGAATTCGAATCCAAATAGTGATTTTTCCAATTAGGAGATGCATTTGGTTATCCACACTCTGTAGTTTTTATTTGTCTATTACCTGTTCTTTGAATTAGTGCTAAAGATATTTTTAGTGTTAGTGCGGAATAGTTTTATCAGGAATTGTGAAGGAAACAATAAAATGATTTTGGATTATTGATTTGTAAGAGATGTACATGTATTATATATAGTGTAACTGTGTAAGTAATGTGTCTTTGTGCAATTAATCACTGTTTGCCGTTTGATTAATTCGATTTAGTGTGTAGTTTTTGGTAAATAGAAGTTGGGAGTTCAAAAAAAAGTTATTTCTTTTTGGAGGATTCATGAGTATAGAGAAGAAAAATGATATCCTCTGAAAGGTGGAAGAAATTATCTTCAAAAATAACTATTATATATGAAGAAATAAGAAGTTTTTCATTAACAATTCTATTTTAAACATAGTTTTGATAATGATAAATATTATCAATTAGTTTGTAGTCCAATCTATGGGCGTTTTTCAATAAACATCTCATCTTTCCATAATGACGGCATAATATCTAGTAAACACCTAATTTTTTTGTTGGCAACCGAAAATCTACAAAAAGATAATTAACTTTTATTTGTGTTCAACCCTCAAGAAGATTTGTGCTTCATATCACCAAATGTGGATTCTAATTACTAAAATATTGATTTTATTCCATGAACGGCTTGCATCTCCTTATGTTTCATGCATGTTACTATTCTTCGCCACCATTTTTTATTTAGTTGCTCTAATGCATTAAGTTTTGTTTATGGAAAGCAAGACTTAATCAACAAGATCTCTACATTCGCGCGAGCCCTCATAATTCCAACTCTACATACAAGGGTGACAAAAAATAAACATAAATTATAAATATTAGATATATATATATACATATATACATATATTTAGT
>JAYDZE010576967.1:0-11432 GCA_034509125.1 Monilaria moniliformis
AATAATAATAATAATAATAATAATAATAATAATAATAATAATAATAATAATAATAATAATAATAATAATAATTAGAGATATTAAATATTTATTACAATTATCAAGATTAGTATAAGACGAAATATAAATATATCTTTTTTTCTTTTTTTAGGAATTGTCAAAATTAAATTTAAAGATTGTGTCACAGTGGATTTGAACCTAAAACCTGTAGACTTATGCCTTAACCATTCAATTGTTTGGCCAATACACACAATATACCTTAAATTCTATCAAATAATAGTAAACATTGTTGAAATTGTAGCATATATGGAAAAAGAGTCTGAGAAAGCTGCAATAACTTTAATATATTTATTCAGATATTGGGTTTAAATATATATAATAAGATATTGTGTTCAATGGTTGACATTCTAATGGTTTCTAGCCCATCTAGAAGCTTACCTTGTTCATCAATAGCTTTGTACTTCATACATCATAAATTTCAACAACCTACTTTAGACACATAAAAACTTATGTCAAATTATCTACTGGTAAAATGTTTCAAGATTCTAATCCAAATTCAACGTTAGGGGTGCAAAACTAGGTACTCCCGGGTACCCGCACCAAAACTAGGTACTCCCGGGTACCCGCACCCAAAAAATCGGGTACCCGCACACGAAAATAACACATCACACTACCGGACCCGACCCGATTTTACATTCTGATACCCTATTACCCGGCGTGGGTACCCGACCCGCAATTGCTATTTTTTTTATTTCTTCTTATTATTTCTAACCCCTTCTTCTTCTGGCTTTTCCAGTTTCGTATGATATAACAAAGCTCATCATTTCTTCATGTGAAGTAATGTGTGGGTCTCAGCATGTGTGTTTAATGCACATTCTATGGATTAAGTTGGGACTTGTGAGGATGATAAATATTAATTAATGTTTGCATAGTTTGTTAGAATTGAAACACGAATGCAGCCTCCTATTATGTTCTCTTGCCAAAAAATTTTTCAAAAAAACACTGTTGATTCTTGTTGTTGTAAGTTTTCAAATAAGTTTTGATCTATTTATGATTTTTTTTTCCAAGTAAGTTTATGTTTATGACATGTCACATGTGTACATTTAATGGAGTTGGTTAAAGTTTTAAGTTTTAAAGGCATGAACAAACAACCACCCTCTTATACTAAATAAAATGAATGCAATCAACTATGTTGATTGATTTTCTTATTTCTATTTTTTTTAGTTTTCGGTTGTATAGTGAAGAAGAAGACTGAAAATAATTTAAATAAAATGCAAAAAATGAGCCATGTCAGCTTCAACAACTTATTCGCTCATGTGGATGGGTAATTTCGTCATTTAAGACAAAATGATATAAAAACTCATATTGTTATTGATAAAGATAAAAGACATCTACTTTTTTTAAATGGTATTTTCCATCCTATTTTCACTAGGATAATAAGGGCACCATTATCGGCGCCGCAAAATGTTAAGAAACCGCGGCAACCGCATCGGAGCAGGGATGGTGGGGGAGAAGACGTCGCCGCAGCCGGGGAATCAGCGCGGGGTGTGGCTAAATGCAGGCTTGTGGCCGCCGCGTGCCGACGGCGCTGCAGCCCCCTTCGCCGCATTTCCGCCGTAACTATATATATATATATATTTAGACTCACGAGATTGAATTGAGCTTCTATAAATCCACCTTCATTCTCACTTTTATTCTCACATTCATCACTTCTCTTCCTCACTTTTATTCCATTCTTTTCTTCCACTACTTTCATCTCATTTTATGGATCCAAATTGTGATGATTCGAGTTCTGATTCGGATGAAATGGATAAGACGATTGAATTGACGTTGAAGTCGCATCATAGGAGGAGAGCTGAGCAGGCTCGAGCTGTGCGTCCTCGAGCTCTAAGGACGTATATACACCATAAGCGCGAAATTTCCAATCAACGCCTCATCGCAGATTATTTATCCGACGAGCCACGATGGGGTGCAGCTGTGTTCCATCGATGGTTTCGCATGAACACATCATTGTTCCTGCACATTGCAAATATTTTGGCAAGACGCGACGAGTATTTCCAGCAGCGCCCCGATGGGCAGGCCGTGACGGACTCTCGACACTGCTGAAGTGCGCGTCGGCGATTCGCCAGCCGGCATACGGTACCTCATTAGACATGTTCGATGAGTACCTCCATGTCTCATAAGCAACGGGACGAGATAACTTCAAAGCATTTTGTCGGGGTGTCGTCGAGGCCTTACGCAATACGATCTGAGAAGGCCCACGGTGCAGGACGCCCAAGCATTGGTGAATATGCACGAGAGGCATCATGGTTTTTCCGGTATGCTCGGTAGCATCGAATGTATGCACAGAGAGTGGAAGAATTGCCCGTCCGCATGAAGGGACGGCTTCACCAGTGGATATAAGGGCACACAACCAACAATAACCCTAGAAGCGGTTGCTGACCAACGTTTATGGATTTGGCGTGGCCGACTCAAACAATGACATCAATGTTCTGAACCAGTCACCAATTTTCAACGACGTATGTGCTGGTCGGGCACCGACTGTCGAATTCACAGCCAATGGGCGAAGATACAATATAGGATACTACTTGGCCGATGACATATATCTAAAGTGGCTGGTGTTCGTGAAAATGATTACGTGTCCCACAAACCCGAAGAGAGCATTGTTTGCTCAAAGAAAGGAAGCGGCACAGAATGATGTTGAGCGAGCTTTCGGTGTACTCCAAGCACGTTGGGCCATAATGAAAGATTTGGCCCGTAAGTGGCAACAATCATGTGTCGGCGACATCATTTGTTCATGTATTATCATGCACAACATGATAATCGAGGATGAAGGAGAAGACACGGCTAATTGGGGCGACGACAAAGACGGATCTAGCTCGGGAGTGGCCAATAGAATCCATCTCAAGGTGCACCGCTTTAATTTCGAGATTATCTGAGTCGACGTACTTCTCTTCGCGAAGAACGAACTTACGACCGACTCCAACAAGATCTCATCGAAAAAATTTGGATGCGCTCCAATTGATTTGGGGCATGAAGTACTTTTAGTTTTTATCTATAAAATATTAGGAATTTCAATTATGTCATTTCCAATTTTAATTAATGTAATTTAAAATTTTAAATTAAGTAATTTCAAATTTTAGTTAAGTACTTTTCGAATTTATGGTCATTTAATTTCATTTTACAAATAACTCAATTCAAATAAATATATAAAATTGAAGAATAACAAAAATGATGAAATGAAAAAAAAAATAGAGTTATGACTGATTTGAGGCTACGATAAAGTTATTGTGACTTAAAAATGAAATGCTAACATGAAACGGAAAATTGAATTGTGGTTGATTTTTTTTAGAATTGGGATAAGAATGCTCTAATTATCTTGGAAAAATAAGGTTCAACGTCTAGCGCATGTGAAAGCCACGTGACCACAACCAATCCACCTGGCAACCAAATTTCGTTCGTCCCCACTCTCTCTCTCTCACACACACACAGGAATTCGCTGAACTAATGAATGCGACTCTTTCACGGGAACGTCTCCGTCCGCAGTGATCAGATGAAAGCTTTTTCTCTAATCTTAAAAAACTAATTAGATTCAATTCAATTTACTTCTCACCAAATCATCAGTGGATCGCGAATTACTGAGAAATTCGGTTTGATTATGGTGAAGAAAGGGGTGCCTGATTGGCTCAACAGCTCCCTCTGGTCGACACCTAATTCACCACCATGGCCGCCGCCCAACGACGCCGTGAAGCCATCATCTTCCCCAGTGGTCGAGCCACCGCCTCCAGTGCCGCCGCCGGAGCCTCCGGCTGCTTCTTTTGTTCACGCTACTAATGCTGCGAAGACGGAAATCAGGGATCCGCTCAGTAGCACTTACGGTAGTAATAGTAGTGTTTCTCACAGCGAAGAGGAAAATGGAAGCTCATCGGCCAACTCTACAGCGTCAGGTGGCGGAGCGGCTGCGGTTGTGGCACCAGCCCCGGCGGTTCCTACTGCTGAAGTTATCTCTAGGCAGACTCAGCTTCTACAAGAGGTTTTTATTCTTTCTCCTCTCTCTCAAATGCTGCACAAATGATAGTGCATATTTTACAAAGTGAAAACTTACGTGTTAGGAGACCTGAACGACTGAGAGATATGTTCATGCGGATACCATGTGGATATCAACCAGTTTGAATGAGTATTACTGGCCAATGTTCAGCTAAGAGTACTAAGTTAAACCTAATCATAATTGTTCTCCGTCTGGAAAGGTAATTCATTAATATAGAAGGTATCTACTCCTAAAAATACGACTTCCTCAATCTAATAATCTATATAACCAAATTGTTACGATTGTATTCATAAATTCTAAGAGTTATACCTCACAAAAATTCAGAATCCAAAAGAATTATCGATTTAACTACTTAGTTAAAACTGTATAAGGCACATGTGCTTTGTTAGCACAACGTTGAGATGCTCGGCTTAGTGGTGATAAATAAACAACTTTGGCCTGTCAAGGATGCACTAGGATGGTCCCTGTTCCCGTTGTATGCGTCCATGGTCACCTCTTACATAGAAAACTTTGTAGTATGATTCATGACCTTGATATGAAGATACCCAATTAAAGACGGAGAAGGTCTTTTCCTCTGTGTGAAGACAGTGACCCTAGGGCTAGGGTATCATGGGTAATATCTATGGTTCTTCTATTTGCAAACGAATATACTCTTCTTAGTTTTGGCATCTGACAGCAACTTATTTTTAGTATATTATACATGTTTTGTTATGTGGACTTTGTATCTCTTTATCTCTCTGCAATACATACATTTACATAGAGAGTGGAGTGTTGTCTTCACGAGTGACATGATTGAGTTGACAATGTGAAATATTTTGTCCTCCCCAGTCAAGTTGCAGAAAGTAATGAACATCATTTAGTACTTAGCAGTACTATATTGGAGAATCCATCTCTCTGGCACTGTGACTTTGTTGTTTGTTGTCCTTATTCTTCTTTTTCTCCAATTTTTATGAGCTTCGTTGTTTATTTTGTATTTTTGTGTGATACTTTGCGTCTTTCTTAACCTCAGCTGTCAAGGAAGGTTATAATTATGGGAGAACTGAGGAGGTTAGCATCAGAAGGCATACCTGATGGAGCTGGAATTCGCTCAATTGTGTGGAAGGTATGAGTTGTAAGTTAGTATGATGTTGATCTCTGTGCCTGTTCTTAGGGAAAAAATGCAGTTCTTGCATACTTTGATTTTATTTGTTTTCTTATTTGAGTTGTAAGTTAGTATGATGTTGATCTCTACGTATGTGCCTTTTTTTTATTAAAAAGCTTACAGTTGACATTCATTCTAAAGGTATGCTTATGGTTCTGTAAGCATTGCCTTCATCCATTTGATATTAGTAAATAACTTACCCATCAGTAAAAAGGCCGTTTGAGCTATTATCATCAGTAAATAATAAAAGTAAGCTGATTTTTGCATTGACATTACATTTCTTGAACTGAAATGTAGAGTATGCACAGAAAAAAACCATGGATTACACAATGTTCAACCATGATACATTTTGTTTAGAACAGTTGAAATAGTTATTTGGGAGTAGGAACTCCAGAGCTTGGGAACCCCAGTTAAGTCATGAAGAATAATCTTCTCATGAATTCTCAGAATGGTACCATCATTCTGTTTCCAAACTAATTCTTAGGATGAGATGCACATACTGTAAGTCTGGGTTGTGTTTTTGCATATATTAGTACAAACACTTATAAAAGTCTATTTCGAAATGAAAATTTAAGAATAACATGTCTCTGCTCCCCTATTAGTCAAGCCAAAATCAAACATAAGAACCTAACCATGTATTGACTGATATTCTTCTACACTCTGGTTCCTACTAGCCTAACTTATGAGTTACCTATTGTAGATCATGATTCCCATTTCTATTCCTTTGTTGACATGCATTGCGTATTTAGTAGTATCAATTAATGGAGGTGTTTCTTTAGTTCAGAAAATTTTGGGCATTATTGTAATGACCTCTTGTCATATTCGATAGATGTGGCACTTAGTCTTTTACCTACTTTGTAATATTATTTATCATTGTAAGCTTGTAGCACTGAAAAGGGAGAGTCTTTATTCTCCTTTTCATTTGTAATAAATAATGACTTGAAAGTTTCTAGAGACTAATCTGGGCATTAATTTTTAGTACTTGATGATGTGTAGCTGTTTTTTGTTTTAATTATTTTACCTGATTTAGAACTTGATTTAGCTAACTTATGATTTTACCTTGTATTTTTTCAGCTATTATTGGGGTATCTACCTCCCGATCGCTCTCTTTGGCCTTCAGAGTTGGCCAAGAAACGTTCTCAATATAAACATTTCAAAGAGGAGTTATTAATCAATCCTGTAAGTTCATGAAGATTTGGATAATAAGTAAACATGATGATGTCAATTACACTAGTGCAGTGTCTGTGGAACTGGAAAAAAGGACTCCTAATCTTCTGATTTCATCTTGCTGTGTTAAACTGTTAGTTATGCTTTGTGCGTTAACTTCTGTTTATCTTTTTTTTACTTTAGTCCCATAGCCCATAGGAAAATTAGTCTTGCAAAGCAACAATACCCTGTGGCTGATCTTTTAATCTGAAGTAAAATGGGGGACTACATATCTACACCACTTCAATGTTAATCTACATAATAGTTTTCAACTTCTGATAATATTGTTGGCAGGAAAATTCTTGGAACTCTTTAGTTTTGCAAACTCATTTTGCTAAATCAATCTCTATCAAACTTCAAGGTCTTGTATTTCTATAAGTTTTTCCACACATCTTTCAATTCTTGGAATTGTCTGAATGTTTTTGTGGCTAGTCAGTCAGAGATAACGAGGAGGCTGGAAAAATCAAGTCTTGAGAAAAATGAACCTGATGGCAGCCCAGGTTTCCTCTCAAGATCGGAAATAACTCATGGAGAGCATCCCTTGAGTCTTGGACAAAGCAGCATATGGAATCAATTTTTTCAGGTATCTTTAATTCTTTCCAAAGAGTCATGTGTCACTGGTAGTGATATTATCTTTTATGCAAGCCACGTCCAACTTGCTTGAATGCCCTCTATCTATTGAAGTTAAAGTTGGCCCACTTTAATAACATTCGTGGAATGCTGCCATCATTGTTAACACCAATATTTGACCATTTGGCTGGAATACATGTGCTTTGTAGGATGCTGAAATCTTGGAACAAATTGACAGAGATGTCAAACGTACACATCCAGGCATAAACTTTTTCTCTGGGGACTCAGCTTTAGCTAAATCCAACCAAGTAAGCTCAAGTTATACTCTCTATTTTGTTCTTGTTGTTGGCATCTTGCTGAATTTATTTCACTTGCTTATGATCTTGCTCTCAGGAGGCTTTAAGGAATATATTAATTGTATTCGCAAAACTGAATCCTGGAATAAGATATGTGCAAGGGATGAATGAACTCTTAGCGCCTTTATACTACGTGTTCAAAAATGACCCCAATGAGGAATATGCGGTAAGTTATGTTTCTTGAATATCTCTTGCTTGTTATGATGACAAAGTGCTACTTTAACATATTAGTTTGGAATGAGATGCAATCTTCTTGTCCTTAAGCAGATTATTCTACCAACTAGAAAAGTAATTGTTCTATTTCATATAAATTATATTTTCAGGCTGTTTCGAGCCAATAAGATCTCCTTTCATCTATGTTACTTGGATATTGACATAAAACTTATGCTACTTGGATACTGACATAAATCTTGCCCTTTTTTTCCATCAAATTAACCTTGTGAATTACCTACCAATACGGTCATGCAATGACTAACCTATCTACACCCTTGCTCTCTCCTCTCAAAAGAATAAGTACAATGAGATGATCATGTAACCAAGATCTCAAATCTCAATATTTGGCTTTGAGATTGCTGATCCCTGCCCCCCTATGGAATTAATGACCCCTTTCTTACTTGTGTGTTCTATTTATGGACATCTCTGTATTTTCGGTTGGAGTAACAAGTCCTACTCTTTGCTAGCAAATTTTTGGGTTAGAGGGCCTTACTATTTTGATAAAAGCTTATAGGATTTTATCCCTTTTCAGCTTTCCGGGTAAAATGGGCAACAGTCAAAGGAAGTAAGTTTCTAATAATGACATTTTAGAGGACTTTTCTGTGAAGTAAGTTTCTAATAATGACATTTTAGAGGACTTTTCTGTTCTTTAAGCTCTCTCCTCTACATAATAGTTACTTCATGCATAATCCTTGAGAGTTTTAAGTTGTAATTTTAAAAGTTTTGGTAGGACTCAAAGTTTTGAATCATGGGAATTATTAGAATTCTTGACTTGTGGCCCATTCACAAGCTGCTTGCTCAGTCATGCTTTTGGTAGGATTTTCTCTCTTGATTTGCAAGCTATATCTTTTAATGTTATGATGTAAACTGAGATTCTGACCATGTTCTTTCTGTCAGCATAACAGTAAACTGAGATAAGTTTCTTTTGTTTGTAACCTTGTGCATACTTGTAATCATGGAGTTTTATATTTTTATTTTGTTTTCGTTTACAATTAATACTTCCTTTTGCAAGTTCTGCAGGCTTCTGCTGAAGCAGATACTTTCTTCTGTTTCGTGGAGTTGTTAAGCGGATTTCGGGACAATTTTGTTCAACAACTTGATAATAGTGTTGTGGGGATTCGTTCCACCATTACAAGATTATCACAGCTTTTAAAAGAGCATGATGAAGAACTGTGGCGGCATCTTGAGATGACAACAAAAGTAAGAAATTATGTCTGTACTTTGTTATTACATGCAGCTTATCTTTTCTCTTGTGGCACCATTAAACATGGAAAAAATGTTAGCTTTCCTTTTGTTAATTCATTTGTGTGCATTTGCAGGTCAATCCCCAATTTTATGCCTTTCGGTGGATAACACTCCTTTTGACCCAAGAGTTCAATTTTCCTGACAGTCTCTCAATCTGGGACACGCTTCTGAGTGACCCTGAAGGTCCTCAGGTAGGTCACTTTCTTAGAATATTTCAATTTCATATGCTAGGATTACATTTGCAGATGTCCGGTAATGTTATATTGCTCTAAATAATTTTGTTAATTTTTTTTTTTTTTGGGGGGGGGGGGGTGTTGTACTGGTGCACGGTGGGAATTTGTGAAAGCATCTTTGAATAAAAAAACTAGAGCAATATTTAATAGGTCTTCTGATTATTGTGCGCAAGCATTTGCTTATGTTGAGCCACAGATGGTATGAGAGTTGCTAGTTGGCTGACCTTCATGGTGCATGTTTGAAGTTGATACATATTGCTGATGTCTTGTTTAATTAATAATTTTCTTAGCATCGATATAGAGGTGATGTGATTGGATGCTAAGCAATTTCTAAATTGCAGGAAACACTACTCCGAGTTTGTTGTGCAATGCTGATTATCGTGCGTAAGCGTCTGCTTGCCGGTGACTTCACATCTAATCTAAAGTTGCTCCAAAACTACCCATCAACAAACATCAGCCATCTCCTCTATGTTGCCAGCAAGCTGCAAGTTCGCCAGGCAGGCTGAAATAGTTACCGGTTTACTTGGCATACTGAGCTGTGTGTCATCATGTTTCAGTTTTAGAACTCCATTTATTGTTATTTTGCCTAATATTCTTGTAAGAAAGTTTAGGGTGTAAATGTCATTTGATTTGATCTCATGAAGATGCTTGTTTCTTTGTATTTTCTTATATTTTGTAGCGCTACCAACAACGAAGAAAATGTTTGTGCAAGTTCTGGGTCTTGATAGCTTAGCAGAGAAAGAGATTTGTTAGTATCATTCATTTCAAATTGGTGTTGCACTTATGATTTTGTAGATTCCTGTTCTTTTTCTTTTCCTTCTTTCATATTCATTGTACCCCAGTGTAATGTGTCAACTCTTGGCTGGCCGTTAACAGGATTTGTCAGAATCTTACTCCTTTGTAGTTGATGTTGAATTTGGAGTAACCTACAAATGCCGAGGATATATATGGCGGTGGAGAAGAGATGATAGATAAAAGTCTCAGAGATTATCAAGTTAATTGGGCATATGCTTAGCTCGGGTTGTTGGAGCAGTTCAAAACTAAGTTATAATCAAAAAAGTTAAAAATGCTACAAATTGTATCAACCATTAGTAGATGCCTCTTTCTGAAGCTCTCCTAGCAAATAGACCACAGATGCGTATATAAAGTGAGTTTTCTACCTGCACCATTGAACAAACAAACTACCCATGGATATATCTTGGAAATCACTTGATGGCTTGGTGTGTTTAACACTCACAGTAACTCTTGGGTCTTAATGAGCTAGCGCCTCTCTTAGTCGACACAACCGGGTGCCATGTCACTACGAGTTGAGTAATGAATCGACATTGATGTTTTCATCAAAGCTCTAATTCCGGTAGTTGCTCACAATGTAGTTGGATGTGCCTATGAAGTTGCATATGGATTTTGCACTATAGAGTTCATCATTCAAAAACACTTGGGTTCTTCATTCATTTAATCATTCGGAGCTCGTTGGTGTGCATTACTGCTATCAATGATGTGAACCCATTTCATATTCGAAGACGACGCATCAAACTTTGAACATTAGTTGGAGCGTATCTTATCTTGTGGTAAGAAGACTCATCAACTCACCTATCAAATATGTGTTGACCAGTTTATTCTAAAGTCTAACTAGCTTTGTTTGATTCTTGTTGTTATCTCATCACTGACGCTAAGTTCAATTTTTAGTTATAAACCAAAAGCAACACATTGTGCTCATTTTCTAACAAAGCATGCTTTCACTAGATTCTTCTAGTAACTATAGAAAAGCTCTAGTTATAAAATTGCTCCAAAATTAAAAGTTTGAGATAAATTTGATAAGTTTTAGAAATTTTGATAGAATCTATAAAATAGATAAAGTTTGAGTTAGATTTTACAGTAATTAATCACTAATATTACGAGTTTTGGTCGAATTTTTAATCTTTCCACGAATTTAAAATTTGGTCGTAAAAATCATAAACTTAGTTGTTGTTTGAGATTTCCCACACTTGTTGATTCTGCCGAAATCAATTCAAACGTGGCTTGTCGAATAATTTAGGTGCCCTAATTACTCCTTACGTGGTCATTATGTGGCATAAGTAGCATGACACGAACAAAAACATAATTAAAAGATAAAAATAAAATTAAATGGCAAAACAAAAAATAAAAAACAAGAGACATGTCTCTCTTTCTTCTTCTTCTCAGCCCCGGCGGCAGTCCGATTAAGCACAGTGACGATGTTCTTTGTAGTTGAATTCTTGGATTTATGGGTTTTTTGTCTTTGGGTTAATGTAGGGAAAATTGGTGGAGGGAGATGAGGATGTTGTGGTGAGGTGGGAATCGGTGATAGAGATGGATGATTTCGCTGGCAAAATTCCGGATCTAGGAGGATCTACAAAAAAAGTTCCCAAAACGGGAAACTTTTTTTTTAACTTACAAAAACG
>JAYDZE010576978.1:0-11432 GCA_034509125.1 Monilaria moniliformis
AACATAAAATATAATTATGGAAAATAAAAATAGGGGTATTATGGCATAGAGACATTATGTCAAAAAATCATTTTCCTTGTTTAAATACATGGAGCATCAATAATCGTCCACATTAATACAATCTCTTACTAAATTTGATATAATATAAATGTTCTAAATAATTAACATATAAATAATTATATTTTAGTTGTTACAAAAATTGTAACAATTTGTCGTCCAACAAATATTAACATAGAGTCACTAAAGAAATGGAACAAAGATTAAAGCATAGTTCATGGGCCGTAAAATCGGCCCAAATTATGTCACGTTTAGAGCCTCGGAAATGTAGTATATCGTGTTGCGTGCCACGTGGCGTATCCCGTGTCTCGAAACATCTATCTTACTATAGGGGGAATTTCATCTCTCCATCCCAATTATGTAATTTTGTTTTTTGTTGGACTATTCTAAATATATTATCTTATTTTTATAAAAAGTAATATTAATTTTAATTCATTTACTAATATATATTTAATTTCTAATTACTCTTTAACATTAATTGATCATCAGAACAAATATAAGTATATTTATAACGTTATTGTATAATTTTTTTAATGACTTTTTACAATTCTTGTCAAAACTTCTATCAATCTATATGGTTGGAATAAAAAGAGTATATAATACTCGATTTATCATCTTAAAAGTACACACTTAGTTCTGACACACATTTTAATAATATTAGGATAAAATGTGTTGTGCATGTAAGAATGATCCCACTTTATTAGATATATATTTTGTGAATAGAATAATGATAAGTAGAGAAAGTGAAAAATGAAAAAAATAAGAAAATTGTACTAAAAATGGCAAAAAAAAGTATACACCAATTTAAAGAACACCTCAAATTGACAAAATATGTGCTATTCTGAGGGGTAGAAAAATCATATAAAATATGGTGTATATATAGATTTTGGAGACAAATTATGTGTTCTATTGGATGTAGATCTTAAAAATTTGCCTGAGATGGTTGTATGTATCAAAATTTGTATATTTAGATATGAATCAAAATATGCAAAATATTTTAACATTTAAATCTAAATCAATATCTGATTGTTTACTACTATAATTTTATTATAATTAAATTGAATTATAATTTGTAAATCATCTCATACAAAACTTGCTCGATGATATCTACAAAAAAGCCAACTATATAGCCACACTTGTAACTTGTAAAGTAATTAATTAATTAGGCATATTATGTTATCTTTATATGCCCGAAAGCTTATTTAGATTGCGATTGTGATATATTAAATATGAAATTCTATATTTATATTTTTCATTGTAGTTGGAAATTATATACAAGGATCATACACATGATCCTCAGATGTTGTACACAACCCCACAAACTATATTTATAAAACTAATAACATAAAAGATCAATAAGAAAGAGGGTTACAATAAGGTCCAATTTGATAGTATGGTTAAAAGCAAGATATGATTGGGTATCTTGGCCCAGTTGTATTAAAAAGGTGATAGACTAGATTTACCTCGGTCCGAAGAAAGTAATTAATCATGGCCCGCCCCAATCTTGTGCCAAAACGCTGTCGTTTAAATTGTTCGGGCAAGATAGCTAATCGCACCAAATTGGTGCAATAATACACTGTTTAGGTGAGATACCCTCATCTTCCCTTTCCCTTCGCCCTATTCACCCCCCTCTTTCCCTGCAAGTCTATCTCTCTCTCTCTCTATGTTTCTACTACTCTTTCTCTCTCTTCCTGCGGTAATTGGGTTTTCGTTCCATCTCAGTGTTGGGTGGCGATTGGTAGTGGTGGCTGTGCACCCGCCGCCACGGCCGCCGTTTCTCCGTCCTCCTTCTTGTGCGAGCGGATGCTGTGATGATTTTAAATCTGAGCCAGGGTCTGTCATTTCTCCGTCCTCTTGTGATTAGGGTTTCTGGTGACCGGCGGTAATTGAGTTTCTGTTCCATCTAAGTGTAGATCTATCGCCGCCTCTGGTCGATGGTGATAGTGGTGGCTGTGCACCCCCCGCCACAGTCGTTGTTTCTCTGATCTCCTTCTTCGATTGGGTTTGTCTATTCGATTTCGCTGTTGTGAGGCTGTGATGATTTAATTGTAAATCTGAGCCAATGGTCTTGTTTAATTGGGGTTTGCTCGATTGTTGTTCGATTGGGGTTTGTTCGATGGTTGAGATAATGTTGCAGATCTGAGCCTCTATTTTTTGCCTAAAATTGTCTGTTCTTGCTCTTGTTCGATTGGTTTCTGACTCACATTCTCATTTTGTGTTGAAATGGAATGTTTTAGGTAGTGGGTTTCTTATTTGTTGTTAGATTTGAGGCTATGATGATTTTGGTAGACCCGAGCCTTTTTTCCCCAAAATTCTTCGTTTTTGTTCTTGGATTTGTTCGATCGGTTTGTTTTTGGCCCTCTAATTCTCTGTTTTTTGTTCTTCTTTGTATTGATTCTAGATTTCATTGTAGCCGCCGCTCGCCGTCGTGTTTTGCACCAGAGAAAAAAAGAAGAGACGTTGGATCTGCAAACTGCCTCTTTTATTTTAATTAATCTATCAATTGTGATTAACTTATCTAAATTAATTAATAAATTTTAATGTAATTTGATAAAATAACTATTGAATCACTAAATAAGCTAATTTTTGTCCAAAATTTAATTAATTTATCATTATCTAAAAAGTTAATTAATCTCAATCTTTTAATCTAATTAACTAATAACTTTTAATTTACTTTAATAAATTATATGTTGATGAATTAAATTTATCTAAACTAATATTAATAAATAATTCTCTAAATTAACTAAAGTGTCTAATGATTAAATAATTTATCATATCAAAATAGATAAATATTATCATATTTTTAATAAGGGTAAAAATGTCATTTGTACATCTTATCTATAATATAATTTAAGCTATCAAACACCATACTTATTTTTATTTTACCAAATAAACAATAAAATTAAATTATTATCTTGCTGCTACAATAATTTTTCATCTCAAAATCCATTTTAATTTAATAATCTTATCATATCTTATCATAACTACCAAATCACCTCTTACCATTTTCAAATATGAGTTATAGTGTATTATACCCCTAATACAAAATTAAGGAAACGTGCTCAAAATCCCAAAACAAATTATCCTCAACTTTGTTATGAAGAGCGAAATTCAAGGCTAGCCCCTTATATCACCAAAATTAAATCCTTCACCGCATCAAAATAAAAATAAAATAAAATAAAAATGAAAATAAAAATAACACTAAAATTCTCTACGCATCCAAAAAAAAAAACAGCAAAACCATGTCCAAAGTCGATCCCTACCAACACCTCAAAATCTCCCTCAACCCCGACGGCTCAGTGACTCGTTACCTCAGCCTCCCCACCGCCGCCGCCACCGGCGAAACCCCCCGCGTCTCCGGCCACGCCGTCCTCAGCAAAGACGTAACTCTCGACGCTGCCAAGAAAACGTGGCTGCGGATCTATCTCCCGGCCAGACTCCCTTCCAACGATAAAACCGTCGCCCGCCTCCCCATCATCTTCTTCTTCCACGGCGGCGGATGGATCCGCACCAGCATCGCCGACGCCGCCACCCACGAGAACTGCAACCGCATCTCCGCCGAGGTCCCCGCCGTCCTCGTCGCCGTCGAGCTCCGCCTCGCGCCTGAGAACCGCCTCCCAGCGCAGTACGAGGACGCGGCGGACGCCGTCGTCTGGGTCGGGAACCAGGCGGCGGATAGCACTGGTGGCGATCAGTGGATCAGAGACTACGCCGATTTGTCCCGGTGCTACCTCTACGGCGTCAGCTGCGGCGCTAACGTAGCGTACAACACCGCCCTGCGGTTGCAGGTTTGTAGTTGATATTCATCAAGTTGAATATACATATACAATTTGATAGAATCGTTATTAAATACCATAATTAATGCTTTGAATTTGTTCTATTAGATTTTGCATCGATTCGGAACGAATTCTTATCGCCAACAAACTTGATTCAGTTTCAATAATAATATTCAAAGTATGATCAAATTAGTTTGTTATGTTATGTTATGTTATGTTATGTTTAATTTGGAGTGATGTCATGTTCAAACTTATTCGTTATGTTGATTAAATTTAAAAAAGTTAATATGCGATGAGTTGGGGATGCAGGACGCGAAGCTGCATCCGCTGAAAATCGCGGGAACCATTCTGAACCAGCCGTTTTTCGGGGCGAAGCAGCGGACCAAGAGTGAGCTAGAGCTGGCCGCGGATGATAATTTTCCGCTGCCCGTTCAAGATTTACTGTGGGAGCTAGCGCTGCCGGTTGGGACGGACCGGGATCACCGGTTTAGTAATCCCTTCGTGGTGAAGGAGAAGGTGAAGAATATTGGGAGGTGTTTGGTTATAGGTTTTGGCGGTGACCCCTTGATTGATCGGCAGCAAGATTTGGTTAAGATGCTGACGGAGGAGGGGGTGGCGGTGGAGGCGCGTTTCGACGACGCCGGGTTCCACGGCGTCGATATGGTGGACTCCAAGAGGGCCACAACGATTCTCAATTTTATCAAAACTTTTGTTTGATATTAGGTTATTCATGCGAGATGTTGTGGATGTGACTCTACATAGATTTTATTGATTGATACTCCAAAACTTTTACTTTTTTAGGAATATCCTACTTTATTTATATGTGAAAATTAGAATATGAAAATTGGGATGATGAGATGAGATTAAAGGAAAAGCTAGGGAATAATAATGACATCGAGATTAGGTCATGAGAAACAAACATGAAAAATGAAATATCCATTATGTAATTGTTGGAGAACCTATTGGACAAAGCTATTCTCGTGTCTCTATTTATACAACGGACTGAAACATCTAGAAACTTAGGTTTGAAACCTTAGCTAAGCAACACAACAAAGAAACTAAACAACAACAACAATAAATCGAGAGCTGCAACAATATCGTCATTGCGCTCGATTCCCTCACGTACTCTTCTTGATATGAGCAACGACTCTAATCAGCACATGTGACCACATCTTTCCAGCTGGGCTTTTGAGGTTGAGATAGACGCTTGTCGGCCAGCGTGTCACATTTTCCAACATTACATTTCACAGACGAGACTGCATGAGAACCATCGTGTTGATCCAATTTTTCTTCAAGGTTGGTGATACTCACGTTAACACTTCCTCTCAATTCGAGAGAGGATGACGAACATACTCCGAGTTTGTTACGCAATTTCGCGAAGAATTGGTAACTCAAAGGTTTGGTTAAAACGTCGGCGATCTGGTCGGCCGATGGGACATGTCTCAACTCAATTTCTTTGGCAGTTATCTTATCTCTAACCTAGTGCACGTTAAATTCGATGTGATTTGTCCTTGCATGAAGAATGGGGGTTAGAAGCTAAGGCAATCGCCCCAAGATTATCCACCCATATGATCGAGTAACTGACGGCTTCATTCTGAGTTCAGTTAGTAGAGACATTGATAGATGCTATTTTTGCGTGCTAAAAGTGTTGTTGGAAATTATGAGCAAGCAAACTTAGCCTATCAAGATAATTTATAAGTTTCCACTCCCACTATACTATTGGCTAGTATAGGGTAAGTAAAGGGTGTCGAACCTACAAGGAACGGCAATTTCATTATGCATTCACTATGCATAAGATGGGTCGGCGATGCCGCCACGCCTTAAGGTGAAGGAGAGAAGGAACTACAGAAAATAAAATAAGCAAACCGCGTGGGGAACTAATCTAGCACATAAGATTAAACGAACTAAACAAACTAGACTACAAGCAACAATTCAGAAACAAATTGGGCAACCGAAAGTAAACTGGGAAATTTGAAGGTCAGAAACAAACTAGGTAGCGAAAACGTATGAAGAATTTTACTGCTTCTAACTAAAAGTGAAACACATCAGAACGGAATTGAAAGCAAATAGAGAAATAGAAAACATGTTCAAACTGGCAAGCTGAAGGTAGGAAAACTAGACTGGGCAGTTCGAAGGTTAAATGCAGGATTGTTGCCTAAATTCTAAAAGTGTTCGAGAAATAAACTAAATTTTCTTTAAAATCAAAAACTGAAATTGAAATATTAAAGCTAAAACCACATAAACCAGTCAGATTTCACCAGCTAGACCACTAGACAGATTCTATCAACTAGTTAAAGCAAAGAGAGCAACAATAGTCAAACACCTGTATTTGGAAAAAGAACAAAAAGACTTTATAAGGCAGAAACTGTGGGTTCAAAATGGGAAAGAAGCAGGGGACATGCAGCCCGGGCAGCAGGACGAAAAACAGAGTTGCAGAACAGTTTTGCAGGAGATGAAAAGCTACACTTCACCCATTTGACACAAGGAAACTCACGAAATTTTTAGCAACATTAACAAGGGAAACTTGACAGAAAATTATCAGAAACTGAACTCTCATACTAGAATGCAAAGCTCTCTTCAAAATAACCCAACAACCAAGAACTACAAAACCAAGAAAAGAGAAAATATCACTAGAACAAAAGCGAAATTGGTTTAAAAAAAACAAAACTCTTAACTAGTCTTAGAACTTAGCAAACAAGAGAAAATATCACCAAAACACAAGCCACGATTTAGTTCTTTCAATCGATTAAACAACTAAACTTCATTCATAGACATGAAATAAGTAAAATCCACTTGATTCAATGCTAAACTTCAACAGCAAACTGTCACAAATTCAAAAGAAATCAAAAGCTAGAAGAGAGGTCTCTAGTCCTAGAGGTCTCTAGTCCTAAGTAATGTAACAGTGAAAATAAGCTCCAAATGAGCAACATCAACTGATGTACTCCTCTGCCTATCCCATCCAGGCAGAGAATCTTCTCTTCTCGAAAGACTCCCCAAGAGTATGCAGGTGAAAATCCCAAAATGAAGTGAATGAAGTTGAATGAAAAATGTGTGTGTAATTCTCTCTCTTCCCTTCCTCTTTATAGTGCGGCTCCCTCCATTCCTTCTTCAGCCAGGTCACTGTTTAGGTCTTCTAGGATGGACAAAATTGCCCCTCCACGCAGCTGGTGGGCCCACCTCACCAAAATTTGCCCGGGGACCACTTTTGTGCGCACTGTCCTGCTTCAGCACTCAAGTTGCCCAGCTTGAATGTCCCCTGTGCTCTGCTTTCTTCTTTGAATGCAATTTCCATCATTTCCTTTGCATTTCCGTCCAGATCTATCTTATCCCAATTCTCTGCAATAACCACCTTTAATTGTAGATTTCATCCAGTTTTTAACACAAAATGACCCCTAAATCCTAGCAACAATCTAGACATATCAGACATCACCTATGCTACTTCAGAAGCTGCTTGAGCCAGACTACAGTATTCCGCCTCCGTGCTCGATCTGACCACCACGGATTGCTTCTTAGAGCTCCAAGAGATCAGATTATTACCCAAATATCTGCAGTAGCCGGTCATTGACTTTCGATCGTCGGGATCAGAAGCCCAATCTGAATTGTAAAAGGTGGTGACAAGGGTGTTGGATCTTCGAATGTGTAATCCGTAGTCTCGCGAACTTGCTAAGTATCTAAGGATTCTCTTTACGGCTTTCCAGTGAGTATCCAATGGTCTGGACATAAACTGACTCACTTTATTTACACGAAAGCTAATCTCCGGCCTTGTGATAGTAATGTACTGAATAGCTCCCACGGTGCTCCTGTAGAGCTTGTATCGACGGTTGGAGCACCATCTGTTTTACTCAATTGAAGATTGGAGATCATAGGTGTCGGACACCCTTTAGCATCAAGCATATTAACTTATCCAAAAGCTCTCGGATGTAAGCTACCTAACTTAGGTGAATGCCATTAGTAGTCTTTGCCACTTCGATCCCAAGGAAGAGTTTCACTTCCTCTAGATCATTGAGAGAAAAATGTGAACTGAGATCAGCGATGACATGTGCAATAGACGAGGAGTTAATTTCAATGACCAACATGTCATCAACATAAATAAGGATGTAG
This sequence comes from Monilaria moniliformis, assembly GCA_034509125.1. Classification (NCBI taxonomy): domain Eukaryota; kingdom Viridiplantae; phylum Streptophyta; class Magnoliopsida; order Caryophyllales; family Aizoaceae; genus Monilaria; species Monilaria moniliformis. The sequence goes on from JAYDZE010576978.1 coordinate 7,935, forward strand.
ATAACCTCAGTGTTGGTGATTCTGAAGAATAAAGAAGTGTCAGCCTCCGATTGAGTGAAGCCCATAGATAGAAATACCGAATGAACGATGAGAAATCATGAACGAGAAGTTTGTTTGAGTCCATAGATGGCTTTGTTGAGTTTGCAAACAAGCCCAAAACCTTGTTTAAAGCCGGGTGTTTGTTTCATGTAAATGGCTTCAAGAAGATCTCCATTAAAAAATGCATGATTGACATCAAGATGTGTAATTATCCAGCTGGAGGAAACAACTATGCTCAATATTAAGCGGATAGTAGACGGCTTAACCATTGGACTAAAAGTCTCAGTGAAATCAAATCCTGATTGTTGTGAAAAACCTTGTGCAACAAGTCTAGCTTTGTGTTGAGAAATCAGACCAGTGACATATTTATTTAACTTGAAAACCCATATACACCCAACAAGATTTTTTTTCAGGGGGCAATGGAGTAAGAATCCAAGACTTATTTCTGAGAAGAGCAAGAAATTCAGCAACCATCACCTGTTTCCATTCTAGAATGAGAAGGGCATGTTGTGCAGATTTTGGAATAAGAGAATGAGGTGTTGTTGTGTGGAAATGTTTTGGCTTAAAAATACCATCTTTAGCTCTAGTAATCATAATGAGTGAGCACAATATGTGGAGTGTGACAGTCTGGAACTGACATAGCAGGGTTGTGCAAGGTGCGAGACATGGAAAAATTAGAAGATGAAGGAGTGGAATGCGATGAATGACGAAAGATGGGTGTATTATGTGGTGAAGGAGAGGAGGGCATGGCACTGGGAGTAGAAGTACTAAAATCAAGTGCAGCTAGTGGCGGTTGTGAATTAGATAAGATGTGAGGTACAAGGAATAAAACAGAATGAGAAGGAAAATGGTAAGATGACATAGTAAGAGAAACTGAAGATCGAAAAAGGGAAAGAATTCTCGTAAAAAATTATATCGCGGGTGACAACAACCTTACCATGAGGGAGTAGTGCCTTATAGCCCTTATGTACAGGACTGTAACCAATGAAACTGGCTGGCTCGGACCTGAACTAAAGCTTGCTCTTATTATAAGGCATTGTGTATGGGTAACACAAACATCTAAAAACTTTCAACTGAGTGTAGTCAGGCTTCTTGTGAAACAGCTTCGCAAAAAGTGATTCAAAGTTCATCACCATAGTAGGAATGCGGTTGATTAGGAAGCAAGTTGTTGAGAAGGCATCATCCAAGAACTTTGATGATAAAACACCTTGAGCGAGCAAGGCTAAGCCCATTTCAGTGACATGTCTATGCTTTCTTTCAGCCAAGCCGTTTTGTTGGGGGATATAAGGACATGAGGTCTTGTGTTGAATGCCACTTTCATGAAGAAATTTAGTTAAAGCTTGGAATTCTCCACCCCAGTCAGACTGAAAAACCTTGACTTTGGTACTCAACTGATTTTCAATTAAGTTCTTAAAGTGTTTGAAAATAGTGAGGACTTCCCATTTGTTTTAAAATAGGTACAACCATGTGTACCTACTGTATTGATCGATGAAAACAACATAGTAAGAGTGACCATTTCAATATGTAACAGATGAAGGTCCCCAAAAATCACTATGGATAAATTGAAGGGAAGCAATGTATAGACTTTGAGAATGTGCATATAGAAGCTTATGAGATTTTGCTAAACAACAAGGATGGAAAAGAAGACTTGATTTCATTGAATGGAATGGATATTACAATCATGGAGAGCCTTTGCAACAACATCAAAAGCTGGATGTCCTAGTCTTTTATGTCATATATCTAAACTTAAAACAACTGAATTTGAAGAAGAAGAAGAAACTGGAGACAAACTATCATCAAGAGACATTGAACAAACTGCGGGTGAGCTGCCATTATTCTTAGGGAAAGAAGAAAGACTTCCAAATGGAGTGAACTTGTGCTTGTCAGTGGGTTTATGGAGGAGAAAATGGTAGAGTCCATGGTCAAGGGTGCCCTTGAGAAGAATGGCCTTGGAAACCTGGTCTTTCACAAGTATTCTGCTTCCAGCGATCCCAAAAGATCACAACAAGTCTTGATCTTGTTAAGATATTCCTTCATGGAGAGGGTATCTTTCTTCATCGTTTGCAATTGCAACTTGTATTGCATTATCTTAGCTTTAGACTGACTTATAAAGCTAGTCTCAAGAGCTTTCCATATATCCTTAGTTGTGATACGAATTGGATAGAACGAAGGACCCGTTGAATATATTGATCCAAGAACCCCACGTATATGAGATAGGCAGCAGTCTCCCTAGATTGAGAATCCAGTTTGATCACCCTACGAGCGTAGAAAACCTCGATCCGTTGGCTATATAATCAGCCAAAAATCTTGGTATGATTGAACACCACAAGACCTTGCTCAAGTGTCTTGATAAGTTCCAAACAAGAGCGTATAAAACCTCGGCCTATTGGCTATATGATTAGCCAAGAACCTCGGTATGGTTGAACGCCACAAGACATTGCTCAAGTGTCTTGATAAGTTCTAAAATAAGAGAAAACTCTACATATAGAATTCAACTTACAAAGGCAATGCCTATTTTCATTTATACTTCAAGCTCCCCCAAATACATGTGTTTACAAGACTATTGATAGGCTAGAGAGGACTCATGAGAGCCTCATACACTTAATACTACTTATGACACTTAAAGAAGAACATGATAAGTAAAATGTAACTCCTAAACAATTGGTATGACACTTGGACTTCAAAAGCCACTAATTAAAGACAAAAATGTAGCGTAAAATGACTCTTTGTTTTGACTGCTTCCTTTTGGATGAAAATGTGCTTGTATATCTTCAAGTTGAGCCTCCAAAACTTGATTTATTGTGAGCCCATTCTTCAAGTATTATTTAGCCCATCAATTTGAATAACATTCACCATTTGGTACAATATGGATTGACCTTGAGCTTGGGCTTTTATTTCAGCAAGTAAAATGCATCATGGACTCCTTCATTTATTTAGTTGTAGCTCTTGTATTTGGCCAACTTTGAATAATCAAATGATTCATCTTGTTGTCCTTAGGCAGCCCGTACGCGTCTCCATCATTCCCTTCTTCTTCAAGAAGATTCGTCCTCGAATCTAATTTCTTTCACTTCTTTTTTTTTTGTGGTTTTTTTTTACCTTTTTTTTCTACGCAACTAAAAGCTTATGAAGTTGAAGAAGATAAGAAAACAAGAAGTTGTAGGATTTTTTTTTAATCTTTTTCTTTGTTGCGAATAAAGAAAAAACAATGAAGGAAAGATATAGATAACAACTTTTTTTTTTTGGAATTTTTTTGTAGGAATAAGAAGTAAACATAGGAAATAAAAAGATAGAGTTTCAATCAATACCAGATTGCTCTGATACCAAATGATATGGATTGGATATGACGAAGGACCCGTTGGATATATTGATCCAAGAACCCTATGTATATGAGTTAGGTAGCGGTCTCCCTAGATCGAGAATCCAGTTTGATCACCCTACGAGCATAGAAAACCTCGACCC
>JAYDZE010576989.1:0-11431 GCA_034509125.1 Monilaria moniliformis
ATTCGACAACATATTCTACAACAAAATCTAAAATCGAACTCCTTATTGACATTAACTACTAATAATCAGATAATTAGTAACTAAAAAATCCTTATTATCGTAATGTAATAGTTGTGGTTATTACATCGCGCCTTCGCATCCTTCGCCACCACTAGTGGAGTGGTGGCCGCTCGAGGTGTTCTTCGTGCGCTTTGGTGACGAATCGAGGCCTCCCACCCACTTGCTGATACTTCGGACTTTGTTCCATGTGACGACGTACTTGAATGGTCTACCAATGTCGTTTTGGTAGACTTGCATGGCGGTTTTTAGAATATCCACCTCGCTCGCGCAGCTTGGTCAATCCTTCTCCAAGTTGTTGTAGATGCCGCAGAACTTGGAGATTTCAAAGCTAACTCGGTCGAAATGAGCTCGGATCATCTTCTGAGTGCGCGTCGGGACGCCCTCCATTCGATTTTCGTTGTATGCAGTGACAACCTTATCCCCAAAAACTTTGAATTTTTGTTGGTTGCCGACGATAAGATCCTCGCTAGTGTCAATGTACACCTAGAAGATCCGTTTTGTCTCCTCCGAGGTGTATGCCGCTTGAACGCCGCGACCCGTCGTCTGGTCGGACAGTTGGATGTCGTTCAAATGTTGTGTGGGGATCTCGTGGTCGGTGGGGAGCTCGTGGGGGTTGGTTGCGGACTGAGCGGAGCCCGACGTGTATGCCCCATAGGTCTCATGCATGAACCAATCACACCATTGGTGTTGGTTGTCGTCGCCAAATATTTTTGTACTTGAAAATTAAAAGAATGTGACGAAGAAGATAAAGTTGAGAGAGAAATTGATAGAATAAGTGTGAAAAATGAAGTGGGGAAATGGAGTATATATAGGAGTGTGTATGAATTAAAAAAATAAAAAATTCAAATGTACCCGTTTTTTTCCGTTGGAAATTTTTTTATTTATTTCTTATATTTTCGAATTTATGCGGAAATTAAAAAAATAATAAATAAAACATGGCCAAAAATGCGAGTGGGCGAGAAGCGCTCTCTCATTGGACGCAGATGGGAGATGTGTGTGGCGGGATGACCTGCCCTCTTTCCCTCCACCCCGTGCCTCATGTCCTGTCTCACGCCCTGCAGATGAGACGCATGCATCCCAATGCGGATACCCTAATGACTCACTCCGCTTCACCACTACCACCCAAAACCATGAATGCTAGGACAATTTTTGCACCCAGTGGAAAATCCCCAAAGATAAACGACAAGATGTAATTCTATCTTGATAAAAAAATTTGTGTAAGTTCTCTTTCATTATGAGCTTTAAGAAAAAACTATTGTTCTATTACATAAAAGTAATTGTGTCAAAGTGAATGTTTTATAATTAAAAATCATTGTGTTAAAAGTGATTAATGTTATGAATAAAAGTAATTGTATTATGAATACAAGTGACTATTGTTATGAATAAAAATTGAGACGCTTCTTATGATTCAAAGTAACAGTTTCAAAAATGATAGTTGTTCTTAATAAAATAGACTATGTTAATGGATAAAAATTACTCATTTTTTTCTTTAAAAAAAAAAATTTTTGACCGGTTCGGGTCGGACCTATTCGCATAGTGCAGGAACGCCCATAGAAGTAAGGCTCTTCTATCCTTACCCTACTTTTATTTTTTTTATGAGATAATAGTTAGGTATTTTTGTAATTTAATTATATAATTAGAAATATTTAGAATATAAGTGACATATTGAGATGGGGTAACAACCCACCACTCATTGCACCTTTGATTGCGAAAGCGCCTTTCCATGGCGAAAACAAGCAACAGCTAAAAATTTCATTTGCTCAACATTGGTAGTGGGAGACATTCGTAAGTTAATCACGAAAAAAAGTTGTTTCTAGCTTTAGTTCGTGCAAGTTTGATGCAAAAGTCGATCTGGTCCAATTAATTTTTCGGGCTTTCTTCTTCTTCCTTTGGAAGTTTTTGGAGCTTGTTGTGAATAAATTTAAGCTTCAATCTTTTTGTATAATTTATAAACTATTACATACGAGCAAAATATATTTGTTGCACGCTTCGAGAAGTGACTGGATTTTCCTTATGTGAAGAAAAAGCTTCAATCTTTGTATTATTCAGGAGTTGGTGAGATAAAGTGCAATTTCAATGTTGTTGAATTTTTTTATAAAACATGTACATGGAGGACATGTTAATGAAATATTATTATATGAGAGGGATATGTGCACGCTTCGAAAAGTAACTGCGAGTTTCTCTTATGTGAAGAAAAAGCTTCAACCTTAGTATTATTCAAGAGTTCTTGAGACGAAGTACAATGACGGTATTGTGGAATAAAACATGTATGCATGTTAATAAAATATTATTATATGAGAGGGGTACTAAATGTACATATTCTATATAATTTTTTGTTTATGTATTGTACAAAGTATGATTATTCTGACGATTCAAATAGTGCGATTAACACAATCCTTTCTCAATGCTTCGTGCGTTCTATCAAGCAATCAAACTCGTGGAGGTGGAGTTTATCTATCTAATATTGAAAGGTAATGACAATTTTTTTATACATGTATGTTTCTATATGAATAACTATGAATGCGATTGTTGTCATGGAAAAACCACATTTTGCCAGAAAATTGAGAAGGGTAAGAAGTGAAGATGATGAAGAAATTTGGAGAAGAATATGATTGGGTCTAAAATGAATCGTTTTTAGTGACATGGTCCACAGACGTGGAGGGTGAATTGTTTCCCACATAAGTTGCGGTGAAATTTAGTAAAAATGTAATTAATTATTAGGTCGAATTATTTTGTTCATAGTATGCGAATTCTCTTTCATTTTTTAGGTTACTCGAACCTTCAGTTTATTAATTGAAGGATAAACGTCTTACTAATTAAGATGATTTACTTATTGAATGAGAAATGCCGTGCCAACTTAAGATGAACTTTCTCGTCTGAATTCTCTTTCATAAACGTGCCAATAAATTTTACTTTCGCAAGAGAAGACCAAATATATTATATATTGAGAGAGAATCAATTTTAAATATAACACTCATCTCTGTAGGGGAAAGTAACAATACGAACAAAGCAGGAATGAAACGGATCTCTGAAAGTCGTGTTCAACACTTTCAGATCAAATCAATTGGTCGGTTCTCCCAAATATTTGATCGGATAAAATTCAGAGTGTTTGAAGAAAGTATGTTTTTCGTGTCTGAGAAAGAATGAACCAAAAATCTGTTAAAAAGAGACCAAAAAAAAGGGAATAAAATGTCCCAACTGCCATGCACCCGGCCGAATGACACTCTGCCAGAGACACACCCGGCCGGGTGTGACTCTCTGGAGAACTTCTCGTCTTGGACCCGGTCGGGTGGAGTCATGCCAGGGTCTCACCCGGCCGGGTGAGACTCTATGGACTCCACGCCGTGTTGTACCCGGCCGGGTGGAGTCATGCCACCGTCTCACCCGACCGGGTGAGACTCTTTGGACTCCACGCCGCGCGGGACCCGGCCGGGTGAAACCCTCTGGAATCCACGGAGAGTTTCACACGGCCGGGTGGAGATATGCCACATTCTCATCCGGCCGGGTGAGTCCCACTTAGGAGCTTCGCCCCTAAGATCATAATAAATTCATATAAGCGTGCACTCCGCACCTCCAAACTTATCTGATGTATTATTATGGCGATATTGGTCAATTCAGTTAATCCAATTACACTAAAATATCCAACAATCTCATTACTAATTTTATATAATTCCCGAATTTTGATTCACTTTACAATTTTAACATGATTATAAAATGTCGTAATAATATAGTTAATTTTCATTATTTGTTCGAATATAATACCTAATTTTTTTAATGATCACCAAAGAATTAACATCATATGTCTATTGATTTATGTAAATACGATATACACGTAGACAATTTATACATCAATGTGGAAATTTGACATTACACATCAAGTCTCCCGTGATTAATTTTTTATTTAAATTTGATAAGTGATAACAAATTAAAAGAGGATGAAATGATGATAATATTGCAATGTTATAAAATTCTTGTTACAATTACAAAATGATCAAAATTCGTAGAATATTTGACAATTAAAATAATTACGATTTCCTATTTTGTTTTACATTCTTAATATGCGTTCTTCTATTTTCACCCCCCCCCCCCCCCATAATTAAAATATTTCCACAGTCAGCCCTTTCAAATATTAAATTTACTTTTTTGGCTTAAAACTGATTTCCCCGTTTTGACCTTTCCATTGGTGTTTACTCCAATCGTTAAAAGTGCAATCTCAGCTGCCTTCGCTCCAAGCAGTTTTTCTTCTCTTTAGTTTCGGACAAGAGTCGAAAATGACAATTAGGGTTTTTCTGATCCTATCCCTGCTACTCTTCTCCTCCTATTTTCTGCAAAGTAAGAACTGTGATCCAAATCCATTTCTATTCAATTGCCCCCCTTGTTTGATTACATTGATTGATTGGGTACATCTTGGAATTATATTTTGATTTATTGCCTTCAATTCCAGTTCCTGATTCTGCACCTGTACGAAATAATCAAGGGTTTATGGGGGATTTTTCTACGAATACCGGTTCACCCAGTGATGAATTGGATCAGATCGAGTTTTGGGTCTAATGAATTTCTAATTTGTAACTAACTTTTTTCTTGTCTTGTGTTGTGTTGTTTGGTATTCGGTTTTGTTCAGTAGGGTTTTATGGGTAGTATTTCATTTGCTTGACCTCGATTGTGGTTTTGAACGTGTGTATATTCTAGATTGCTGTCATATGGATTTGGTAAATGCTACTAATGTTGATTTAGCATTTTGGATGCTAGCTTATGATTCCGTAGCCCTCTTCCGGAGAGAACTTCAAAGGATAAACGGGAACTGTTTACTTTCAAAAACTTATGAAAAAAACTCGAATTTGTATTCTGAAAGTCCTCACTGATTGGTGACTTTGTTGTTGCCTTTTTGTCTATCTGCTTGATCTGCTATTATTCCATCATACTGCTCAGTTACTGATTTCTGAATTTTAGATTGGAACTTGCTAAACTTCCTAAGTTGTCAATCATTTTGTATGATATATAGGATTGAGTTTGAGCACGCAATGTTGGAAATGAATTCTATATGCTTATTACTGTCTATTTCTCAATAGTTGCAAGATGCGAACCGGATCCTGATGCCGAAGTTGATTCCCACGAGGATGGAGGGGATCTTGGGATTGTTGGCGATGATGTCCAAGATTTTAGTGGAGGAAACTTTAGTCCAGCTGCAGGCGTGGAAACCATATGTGTTTTCCCCAAAAACCCCTCGAAATGTTAGCTATGCTGATCTTTTTTTTTTCTTTTTTTTTCCCCTTTCTTTCTACATCCTTAATGTTATTAATCAAGTCTATTGTTGGCTTCTGTAGTCTGTAAATTGTGTCTGAGATTGGCCCCTTTACTTTTTCAGCTGTAGCAGCTGGAGAAGAAAGTGAACTTCTTGTTGGAATTGGAAATGGGGGTGAGTCTTTGCTAAATAGATATCCAAGTTTCTTTTTTCTGTTCAGTAGACTGTTTTAGCTAAATGTGTCAATCATGGTATGGCCTGTGGCCATGCAGTCTTCAGATGTTTTTTCCTAATATCTTTGTGGGTTATGCTGCATGTCAGCTGGTAGATATGCAGACAACTGATTTTAGGTTTGTTATATTTTGTTCGGTCATTTCAGGAGAATCAAGTATAAATGTTATTGCAATCCAAGCCAGTGTTTATCTTCCTTTCGATCATCGCTACTTGATTCAAAATCTTTCGGCCCAGGTATTGTTTGCTTTCATTCTTTGCATAATGTTTTTGAGCAATTAGAAAATTCATCTAGATTTGTGATATGTATGCTACCAGCACTTGGAAGTAAATCAACTCAACGGACTGCTGTATGTGGTTAAGATTCTTATTACTATATTGCACAGCTTCGCTGAACAACTGATCAAAATGTCTGGTTAATAGCTGTTCTAGCCAAGGTCTTTTTTCCATCTTGGCAAGTCTTGTTACCTTCTTTATAATGTAATTATTAATCCAACAAAGCTAATAGAATCACTCACACAGTCTTGTTTTCACCCTTCTCATAGACTATATATTAAAGCAGCTCTTCTTTTTTAGCTTTGCTGCTGTTGATTATTGTTATGCTATGCATGATCTTACCAGATATTAGATTTTTGTTGAAATCATGGATGTGGATGCAGATGTGGATTCAGCAGCTGCTTTGTGAATTGAATCCTATTTCATGGTAAAACAATATTTTGGAGATCTCTGATAGTGGCCGTGCATTTTTCTTTACTAGGCTTTTAACAATGCATCTGTTCCTCCGTCAGCTCAAGCAACTTTTCCGTACATTTTTGCTGTTAGCAAGTTCTTACAGGTAACCATTTAAAACTGTAGAAATATACAGTTCAACTTTCCTGGTTTAGCTCTCTGTATCAGTGTACTTTGACTTATTGCTCCTTTTCTTTGTCTTACAGTCTGGTGAATATGATCTTATTGGAACTATTGTTTATGAGATCGACCAGAACCCTTACCAGAGTACCTTCTACAATGGAACAATTGAGGTTACTGAAGTAGGCGGCTTGCTGAGTGTTGAGTCAGTGTTCTTGTTTTGTCTTGCTGTAGCCCTCCTTGGTCTTCTTGGGATCTGGCTACGCGGCCAAATTCAGAATTTCTCAAAGGTGATTGTTCTTTCTGCTCTTGTACTCTGTTTGTTGTGCTGCCAAATTTACCTTTTGTGTTACATTTTCTCAATGTTTTCCATAATTTTAGACAATGTATCAATGATCACGAAACTTCTACAAAATTAATATAATTACTCACTTCTTGCATGTTGTTTCCTATAACATAGCCTTCAGAAATTGCACAAAGTGGTTTTAATTCATTCCTGCGGTTAGCCATTTCCTTTTTCTCAGGGATACCACTGTTTAAAAATTTTCTTTGTAGTGCATTAAAATGTGCAGCTCTGCCTGAACTTAGCAGGTTCCTGATATTTAGGTAGAGAATTAATGTGTGTGTGTGAAAAATTCAACTATACCTACATAATATATCTAGCCTAATGTTGCCTTAAAATGATTGCCAGCAAATGATGGCTTGTAAATAAAAAATGAACAGTGTCTGATGATGGCTTAATTTCTGTCAGAATGATGTTTGGCTTGAAGATTCAACTAATGATAATTTGTCACTTGCTTCTGATTCTTGCTGCTTGAAATACCTTCTTTCTTTATGGGAACCTTTATATTGCTTCCTCTTTTGACGTCTAGAAAACCAAGAGGGTTGCGAAGGTCGAAGTTGGAACTGGGACAACTGATGCTAATATGGATGAGTGGCTGCAGGTTTGCTTCTTTCTCCATACACTCAAATACACGACTCTGCAAAATGTTTTTTTTTGTCATGCGCTGTATTGGTCCAAACCTAGGCAATCTTGGTGGTGTGTGACCGTTTATCTGTATCCATTATGTACAGGGTACTGCGTATACCCAATCTCAGTCGAACAAATCAAAGAAGAAGAAGTAGACGAGCAGTTGAGTGGAGGCCATCATTCTTGTAACAAAGCTTATTGATTTGACACACAAGGAAAATCAGGAGGAGGTGAAACCGTTCTTTGATTAAAAGAGTTAGTATAGAAAGAACTTACCGTTGCTGTTGTAGCATGAGGGATAAACATCCGTAGTTTCCTTTTTCTTTTTTAAAGTTCAACAAATTTATTGCCAAACTGACTTAGAGACTAGAGTGAACTTGACAAAGGTGGTGGTTTTTTGCATGAGATTGGGTAATGATTATTTTCATTTTGTCAATTACATTATGACATTAGTGAATTCACACAATTTTCATGATAATTAATTGTAGATTCAATTGAAAATTCAATAAATTTGAGAATTAATACTCTAGATTAGTCAAAGATTCTAAAGAATTTTGCATCATTGATTGTAAAACAGAACCATAAATTCTTATGATTGGTGGAATATTTTAGTCTTAAATGCAGAACGAAATTCGCCTGCAAAGTTTTTTTTTTTGTAGAATACAAATCGCATGCGAAGAGGAATTACATGACATGAGAGTGGTAATAACTAATAAGTGATAACCCTTAACTGAAAAGCTAAAAATAATAATTACAGAAAAGTACATAGAAAACAAGCAATTACAAATGTTGTCATCCATTATAAAATATAACCCACAGGATGATTACAAAGTGTTTTAATATTACCCAAATAAATCATGCAGTAAATTCATAAATTATAAAATTTAGTCAAATTTTGATCAATTTCATGAAATTTCAAATTTGAAACTGTCCCGCCTGACCTAATTTTAGTGAAATCAAAACTGAAGTGGCAATCAAAAAATCTTATATGGACAAAACGTTCGGTCATCAAAACAATGATCTTCGTTTCATTAAAATAAATATTTCTTCATTTCTTTTCTTTTCTTTTCTTTTCTATTCTTTTCAATATCTATCCCGTCTCCTTGGCTTTTTTCTTCATCTAGGCGATTCCACAATAAAAGTTCCCAAATTGGGCTTTTTTTCTTCATCTAGCGTCTTCATTTGAGATGAAACGGCGCCGTTTTGCTCGATTTCGAGGCTGTAAACAAAACGAGGCGTTTTGGTTAAAGACGCTAGATGATCTAGCGTCTTGTTTTAAGTTGGAGCGACGTCGTTTAGTTGCGTAAGGGTGAGACGCTTGATCAAGCATCTCTCCCTATTCTATACAGCCGACCATTTCTTCATTTTTCCTCACAATTTCGAAATCAAATCCTCTCCAAAACCTTCGAAATTTGTTGGAATCGTTCGTGTGCGAGAGATTTTCGATTCCCCATCTATAGGTATGTCCTATTACACTTGTTATAATATTTTTATGCATAATTATGGTTTGATTTAGTAGTTTGAATAGATTTAGGATTTATTTGAATATTGAAAAATGTTGTTATGTTTTGATTGATTATGATTAATTTGATAGTTATTTCTAATGTATTAAATTGTTAAATGTGTTATTGGATAATTTGATTTGGTCTTGTAGTTAAATTTAGTTTTAATTTGATATTGTGTGTAATTTATTTGATTGAATTGTAATATAATTTGGTATTGTTGGGAAAATGTTAATATTTAGTTTGAAATGATTGTAGTATAATTTGAATGAATGTTGGAAAATTTAGTTAAGTTGTTATATGCGTTGTAGGGTAATTTGATTTTGAATTGATATTGAATTTAGTTAAGTTAAGTGGAATTTAGTCAAGTTAGGTTGAATTTAGTTATATGTTATATTGAATTTAGTTAATTAAGTTGTTATATGCGTTGTAGGGTAATTTGATTTTAAATTGATATTAAATTTAGTTAAGTTTGAATTTGGTTAAGTTGTTATATGCGTTGTAGGGTAATTTGATTTTGAATTGATATTGAATTGTAGCATATTAGGTGCTTGATCGAATGTTAGAAAATTTAACTGTGTTCATATTAGGTTGGATTTATTGTAGTAGATTCGTTGATTTAGTTAGATTTATTAAAATGTGTCCAACTCGCAGTTCTAGGAATTCTATAATGGCTAGTTCGTCACAAGGCCAGAGTGATTTGTATTGTGGTCCAGAGGATCCTTCTGTATTATATCTACAGCGGGATCATATTTCACGTAGGATTTTTGCGGGCCAGGATAGGAAGCCATTTGCAGCCCGTAGATATGAGGGCAGATTGTGGGAGTGTAGACCCATCCATCAGCGGGTGGTTGAGTATATTCATAGGTTTGGATTCAGTGGTATTATCGCCTGCTCAAAGGCGAAGGAGTTGGATCACCACCTGATCAGTGCTTTGGTCGAGCGTTGGCGGCCACAGACCCACACATTTCTTCTTCCTATCGGTGAGGCGACGGTGACACTGGAGGATGTAGAGGTGTTGTGGGGCCGCAGAGTAGATGGCTTCCCTGTGACGGGAGTCGATTTGGTATTGACCAAGAAGGATGGATGTAGTTGTGTGAGCGTCTGTTAGGGTTTAGACCCCGCGAGACGGAGTTGAAGAAAGCTGGCATTTATGTATCGGCGTTGACTGGGATGATGAGTGAGCCTCTTCAGGATGATTTAGACAACGAGATCTACCTCCAGCGGGCACGCATGTATGTCCTCGTTCTATTGGGTGGTCTGATCTTGCCTGATGGGACCGGCTGCAAAGTCCCACTGATATACTTGACATTACTGGAGGACGCTGATGTCGCATCACAGTACAATTGGGGCAGCGCAACACTGGCATCGCTTTATCACAACCTTTGTGGAACAGCGTGCACAGAAAGGAAAGATATCGGGGGACCCGTTGTACTTCTACAGCTCTGGGCTTGGGAACAAATTCCCAATGTGCGACCAGAGTTCCCATTCCCTCCTGTGCACGACGACCTTACTCCCGCCAGGCGTACAAGCGCAAGAAGGTTTTCATGAGTCTGCTACCCGTTGGATTACGCGGTAAGTATTATTTCCTACTTATCCTATATTTATAAGACCTATATTTTACATTAACATGATGCATTTGTTTGTTTTTTCATAGCTGGAGACTCTCAGTCATATCGCTCACAGGTTGAGCGTATCTGAGTGTTCTCATCCGGATGTTACCGATGTCCGGATGATGGCTGAGGATGCTCTCAGGAGATTAGGCCATCATCTTCATATGGACTACCCTCCCTCGCAGCGCACACAGGTCGATTTGTCAGCACCGTTTGTAGAGAGAAGCCGCCGTCCTGGAAGGAGAGGTGTACGGATGTCACAGCGGACGCAGGAGCAGCCTACCGTCCAGCCCGACCACCAGTGGAGTCCTTGGCCACAGGAACAGCCTACTGAGGAGCCGTTTCAGACACATCGAGGTAGCGTGGATTCTTATTTCACTGATGTTCACATCGAGGCTGCTCAGGAGGATGTTCAGGAGGATGAGGATGATGATGAGGCTGTTCCTGAGAAACAGGACTTGCCAGCACCTGCACCTGCACCTGCCCCAGCTGCTAGAGGGAGTATTGGTCGAACCTTCGCGAATATGTTTTCGCGAACGCAATCAAAGCGCGACAAGAAAGGCAAGGGACCTAGTAAATTCACTCCCAGTTCATATAAGTAGCTAGGTAGTTGTTTGTTGCTTATTGATAGCTGTAGCTTAGAGACGTATGTTACTTATTGACTCTTATATTTATTGAATGTTGATGTTGATGTTGATGTTGATGTTGATGTTGATGTTGATGTTGATGTTGGTTGGTTTATTGTTTATGGATTGTTATATAAATAGGGAAAACTCTGTCCAATTTTCAGTAAAACACAACACAATACTAAACTATTAAGTCAAGTTGAATTACATACTTCAATACTCCAAAAAATTCTGAATACAATACTAAACACAATAATGCACACAATACTAAACAATATTAGCAAATTCATCAACAACTTCCCAAATTCGTCAAGAACTTCCAGTGGCACAGTTTCTCC
>JAYDZE010577000.1:0-11430 GCA_034509125.1 Monilaria moniliformis
ATATGTAGGAGGGATTAATTAGTCATAGATAATATTATTAATAATATAATTTATTCTAAAAATAATTGATCTAATTTCATTCAAAATTGAGGGGTATTATAAATATTAAATGATAACGAAACCCTATTAACTATGTAAGCCACAGATGGACGCACAACCTATCCGTCTTCCTCCAGAAATCGTCGAAGAAGAAATACTGTCAAGACTGCCGGTGAAATCACTATTGAGATTCAGGTGCGTTTTTTAAACCATGGGGCTCTTTAATAGGCAGCAAACGTTTCATCAAATCCCACCTCCAAAATTACACAATTAAACAAGATGGCAACTATGACCATTCGAGAGTAATCTTACATTGCCACCGACATGGACTGAATCATCATGGACCGACACAAAGCAATTTGCGCTCCTATAAGGATGAACCGTTGCTTGAACCTACCCCTGTCCATGACCCGAAAAATAATCTGATTCCTGGTATTGTTGTTGGTCAATGTAATGGGATCTTGTGCATTTACAAGCAACCACGGTTTTTCTTCTTGTGGAACCCAGCCACTAGAATCTCCATCGAACTACCCGAAATAGACCGCCAAGGCTTCCTAATAACAACATACGGGTTTGGTTGCGATGAGCGAAGTGGTGCATACAAGGTGTTTGTGGTTTTGTTTGGTGGTCTTCGTTATAATAGGGTATGTCAAGTTTATAGTACGAAGACAAATTCATGGAGAAGATTCGAGAACCTCTTGGATTTTTCTTGGCTTTATCCTGATGGGAGTTTGTGGGGAAAGTTCCACTGGCTCAGTAATCCTTATGGGAATTTGTGGGAAGAGATAGGCTGCCTCATGAAAAGTGGCCAGATAGAAACATTCGACTGGATGAGTGAGGTGTATGGGGTGATGCCGAGGATGGCGATAGCATGTTGTTGTTTGAGAAAGAGGGATACCCTACTATCGTGACTTATAAAAATGAGGGTACAAAACGCAAATTCTATGATATGGCAGAGTGTGGGTTGAAGGAGTCTTGGGTGGGTCGGATCTCTGAGCCAGACGACGACGAGGAGAGTAGCCGTCGTCGTCGTTGTTGCAAAGCGTTTGTCTACGTTGAAAGTTTAGTCTCACCGGTTCTTGAAGATGATTGTTGCTAGGTTTCCTGATTTCTTAGTTTTTTGCATAGTTTAATTTTTTCTCAATGGTTTTATTTATTTTATGCTATAGCTAGACCACTCATATTAAACTATTTTTGTTCAGATTGTTTCATTCTATATGAAGAATATTGTCAAAGAATTGTTGATGCTCTTCAATTTATTACTTTTTTATTTTCATTATATTTGACTGGGCTTTGTATAGAGGCTATGAGAAATTTTAGTTATATTTTTCAAAAACAATTCACTCTAGATCACAATTTATAAGTTAGAACCAACATGTCAAATTCAAAATTTTCAGCAATTGTATTTTAAAAAACAAGGTACAATCTTTATTGAACAAAATATAACACAGATCCAATGTGATTATAGCCAAAGTGCTTGCTGTAGTTGAGGGTATCATATCACCGGAGGATGTGGTAGACATCATGAGGATAGCTAGGGAGAACATGCTTATAGGGGTTTATCACATGTATCGCGATACTAAAAGAGTTGCGCATAGTTTAACCCAGTTTATGTTGAATGATGTTACGAAATCGACATGAGTGAATAGTTTCCCTCCGTGGTTGGTAGGCATTGTACCAAACTGATATTATGGGATGAATATTTTTGAGGTACTAAAATAAAATAAAATTAACACACACAAACAAATACGGTAAGACACAAGATAAAGGTAAACATTGAGCTTTTTTTGGTCAATCAACGGCCTCAATGTTGCCATCTTTGATCATAATTTCACCTCAGGGGTCGAAACCAATGAAGAAGTTGCATGGTGCACAGTGAAATCCAGGATATTCATGCATATTCTTACCACAAACGTCGCAGCGGCGTTTTGTAGTGAGAAGTTGATAGGTGAGAGTGTGGCAGTGAGCTCCAGCGATCACATATTTTTGACCGAACTTGATGTTTCTGTACTCGCCGGTTGTAGTTTTAAAGCAGTGTGGATGGGGATATATAGCAGGTGCGGCAGTGATACATCCAACTCTGGGGATTTATTGGTCTCTCGCATTGATCGCAATACAAATCACTAGAATGGTTTAGAGTGGTGTTGTGCGTCAATAGCAGCGGGTGGTGCTCGTCCCATCTACGACTGTTGGTTGATGCCGGAAGCTCCGCGCATTCAATGTGCACCGTGAAATCACAGCTGCTGCACGCATAGCTATCATGACGATACAAGGGATAATTACAGGCATAACATATATAGAAATAATAATCTCATCCCAGAGTAGTATCCTCTTGAGAGAGAAGGTTGAGGGTGAGCTGAGTGATATATGGTTTCCGGCATTGAAGCGCACTTTATATCTAGTTTGAAGTAATCTCATTTTGTACAAGCATAAAGTAGACCATTCGTAAAGTATATGCAGACGCTGCAATATGACCAATCCTATGGTTTGAGTTTGTGAGAAGATTGAAGGAGTAGGTGGTGATCATGTTGGTGGATGAGAGGAAGAGATGAGAGATGAAAGATAGAGAGATGAGGTGGCAAGTAGAAGCATGCCAAGTGAAGATAGCATTTTCATCGGTTGCTACAACTCATGTAGTAGTAATCTTTACTATTTGAAGAAGAAGATCTTTGTCTTCCCCATCATCATCGATGTTTTCTTCTTCTTGTTGTTGTTTTTCTTCTTGAGATGATGAGACTAATCTGAGTTTGTGATTATGGAACTTGTAATTGACATCATGATGTGGGATGGATGTTCTTGTCTCATTACAAAACCTCCGATTTGATCCTAACCCACATCAATTTTGGAAACTCCATAATCCATTTCTCTCTTCTATGTGCGACAAAAACACTCATTTCAATATATACATAAATCAACACTTAACAACAAATTTTTACCATGACTACTAGAGTGGTGCGTGTAGAAGTGTCAAGTGGGCCGAGCCGGCCCAACCCACTGTTAGCAACTCGCTGGTAATAAGTCGATGATCGGAGGGAAACAGAAGCTAAGAGGAACGAAGGAGAAATCGGTGGGGCAAGATTCGGGAAGTGCGACTTTAACTAGTCATTAGTCTCGTAACTAATTCAGTTACGCTAGCTAAGAAAAGCCAGGTCAGAAACGGTCGAAGAAGTAGTTAGGAGGAAAAGAAAAGGGAAGAAGAAGTGTAAGCTGGATAAGTGTAAAAAGCTGTAATTCTAAGAATAGGGAGAGATAGAGAACATTGTAAATTGAGTGTGGGTCGTGTGAGTTCATGAGAGCTACTCACTGTATCTTCTATACCTTTGGATATTCTGTTATCAATACATACTTCAGATCTTCTTTCCCAATTATCTTTAAGAATTTTCGATTGTAATCGTAACAATTACCTATATTTATAATGCAGAGGCTGAAATTGGATAGAGTCGTTGCAGGGATTGGAGAGGAGAGAGTCGTTGCAGTCTCTTCAATTCTGAATTCTGAATTTGTGGCTGTGACACAAATTTAGGGATTATGCTAGGTTGTAATTGTAGACTTGTAGTCAGCCTTTAGAATGAGTAACCAAGAAAAGGAAAAAGAAAAAGAATGAAAGAGACGGCGCATGCCAGAAGAAAAGAGAAAGATGACGTGAGTCTGAGAGTGAATGAATAGAATGAGTAACCAAGAAAAGGAAAAAGAAAAAGAATGGAAGAGATGGCGCAGGCCAGAAGAAAAGAGAAAGAGGACGTGAGTCTGAGAGTGAATGAATAAAGAGAAAGAGGGGAGAAGAGGAGACGTGAATAAAATAAAGAGAAAGAGGGGAGAGGAATATAAATTAATACATGTGGTGTTAGAAAATTACACATGGTTAACTTACTTGACTGCACATATACCACATGCATAGATACTACACATCCTGGACTGGGCCGGGCCTAGGCCTGGGCCAGTCTTGGACTGGGTTGGGCTTCTGACGGGCTTGGGCCCGGGCAGGTCCTGGGTTAAAAAAAGCTCAATTGGAGCCCGCTTCACCTGTATGACCCAGCCCAAGCCCGCTTCATTATTCTATCGGGCCGGTCTTGGGCCGACCCGACCCACTTGACACCCCTAGGTACGTGTGACGCATATAAAAGTATTAGATTTAAATAATAATAAAAATATGAAAAATTGAATAAATATATAAGCTTATAATAGATATATATATACTTTCAGGGCTGGTATGGGCCGGCCCGGCCCGACCCACTTGACACCTCTAGGTACGTGTGACACACATAAAAATATTATATTTAAATAATAATAAAAATATGGAAAATTGAATAAATATATAAGCTTATAATAGATATATATATATACTTTCAAAATTTGTTTCATATTACACCATTGCCATTTGGATTAAATACATAATAAGAATGACAGGCAGACCAATGCAAAAATTGGGATTAGTGAACTGAGAAATATTCTTAAAGAACTCATGCATAGTGATGTAAGTATTAATTAGCTGCATGTGTTTGCTTTGAAGTTTTTGGTTTTTTTATTTGTAAAATATGTCTTCTGACAGAATGGGGGGACCTCCAGAGCGCAGCCGGCGATGACGCCCATGGAGGCAGAATTGGAGTAATTTCTGGGGCCTATAGAAGACAGCATCCAGAGACGATTTGCTGAAAAGTAAGTCGTACTTTTATTTATGGTGATATCTTAAATTAAAATTTTATCTGTGTTTGTTTTCAGGTACAGTTTTGATATAAAAAAGGATGCCCCAATACTGGGAGGGCCGTGCATGTGGACGGTATATATACAATGTTGATAGTTAATTAATCTTATCATAATTTTTACTCACATTAAAATTTTGTATCTGTCCTATGCAGAGAATTGCTTCAGATGGTACAAAAGTTGTAACTCCAAAGACTGCTGCCTATGAATATATGGATTTTCTGTTGACTGTTACCTCAGGACCTATGGAAAAAAGTAAACTGCCACCTTATATAATTGGTGCAGTGACTGCCCATACGAGGCTTTATGCCTTTGTAGGCCAGGAGTTACAAAATCAGATTGACAATCATTCCTATGAAGGTGATCATCTGTACAAGGAGTGGATAGACAAATACTCATCCAATGTCACCTTATATCATTGGTGCAGTGACTGCCCATACGAGGCTTTATGCCTTTGTAGGCCAGGAGTTGCAAAATCAGATTGACAGTCATTCCTATGAAGGTGATCATCTGTAAAAGGAGTGGATAGACAAATACTCATCCAATGTTTTTAAGGTTATCAGTTACTTTGCATTTTAATTAAAGCAACACATTTTTTATGTGTCAGCAATTAATCTACCCTTTCTTTTTCTCTGTGTTAGGCTGCTGCTTTGCAAACTGAGGAACTCTTAGAAACATTGTGTGTGCCTTTGACTGGGGAAGAGTTTGATATGATTGAAAGGCTGTACTTTAAAGCTATGACCTTGGAAAAATTTAGTTTTGGAGGAAAATTTTTAGAGTGCACCGTGGGTGTATGGTGGTGTATATGAGACAAGCTTTGGTGATTTGGAGTAAATTAAAAACTTTGCATTCACTTAACTTCTTTTATCTATCTCTCAAAATTCACAACACACCTATATATAGGTTATATGGGTGTTCTAGAATTCTCTACTTATTATATAATGGGCATGACAGGCAGACCAAATTTTGTAACAAAGCTCTTTTATAATACATACCTAGTGGCTTGGGGCGATTTCTTGAAGGCGCAATTAAGATGGACAACATAGCTGCAAAGCTCATAGTGATATATCCAATGTTTGGAAATTAATCTTTTGGTGCACACATGACAATTGTAGCGAAATCTAAGATATAGAGGTGGGACATGAAAAGAGAGAGAGATAGATGGAGTGATGGTGGTCTTCCCTTTGGATAGTGTGAGGTAAGGATGCGCATCTCTCGTGGATCCAATATTGACAACCAGAGTTGCACATATAGGACATCCCTCTGGTTTTGGTGCCGCAAGCATCGCAGTTGAAGGAACAACTCCTCCTCAGAATCCTCAATTCATGGTTGGGGTGGCTCGGATGATATATGATCATGGTCCGACTCCGCTCATCATCTACGGCTGCATACATCATGTCGCTGCCCTGCGCGAACATGATATGCGTCCGTAACATGCATTATGTGCTCGTACATGTGTACAAAATTATTTTATTTTAGAGTTTCATCTCACATATTAACTGATTTATGGAATCTTAATCTTCAACATATTTTCATAAATAAAAGATTTAAAACCCTTTCTCAAATTAACACGAACATCACACTATATATACTTAATTGTGGATCCAGATTGAATGGCCTACAGAATAAATAAACAAACAACCATAAACATAGAAATTAATCATTAATGTGGACAATCTGGACTTCTCTATGTTAATTAATACTTCCTCCGTCCATGAAAAATAGTCTTATTTTAAAGTTTTTGTTATAAAATTTAAATACACATAACGCGAAGTTAAACTAAAAGAATAACATAATTGCATAATTATAATAAGCACATAATTAATTATGTTAAGTTTGTGTAATTTTTCAGATATCCAAATTTTTAAAACCAAATCCTCCTTTTTGTAAAATTGGTTACAAGCGAAATATTTTGGCCCATTTACTATTCTTAGAAATTATGGGGTCGTTAGACGAACATTTGGGCACAATACCAAATGAAATTATTGAAACAAACCATATAATCTAAATCGACATTCCAATTAATTAGTAACATACATATTCCGCCCATTTAACCTTTTCAAATCTGAAAAATAAGATGATACTAGTAATCATCCAACCAATTCACAATTACTTTTACTTATATATATATATAGTCACAATTTACCTTAACTATCTATAATAATATCACATTTGTAAAAATTATTTACGAAATGAATATCATATTTTAGATTGGATGGATATTTGGTTCGACCTAGATTTTTCATTTGGTCCGGCACAACCAAATATTATATCATATATTGTTTAACCACAATTTGACTGTCAAGAAAATACATAGTTCAATTTGTCTAGAAAATTGTTATATTCTTACTTTCATCGAGTGAATGCCATCTCCAAACGGCAGTTTCTCGAATGTTTTGGGCCTTGTGGTTAGGGATGAGTATTCGATTTTTGGTTCAGCCAAATCGAAAAACTGAATTTTTTTAAAAATTAAAACCGAACCGAACCGAATTACCCCAATCAAAATCCGAACTATGAAAACCGATCCGAACCGAAAAATTCGAAATTTCATAAAATATATGTATATGTAATATTAAATATAAATTCGATTTTTGCTCACCTCTACTTGTGGGTATTGATATTAGACAAAAAGAATAATATCATATGTTTTTTGTTGTATATTGATTTATTTATCAATATATGTTTATAAAACTGTATAAAAAGAATTACTTAATAAATATAAATCACTCCAAAAAGGCATGTCGCTTTCACATGCGTGAGAAAGCCATTTTGATGACGTCATATATTTATATATTATATATGCTGCATAAAGAAACAAAAAACAAATATTAATAAAAGAAAATGTTCCATTTGTTTATACCAAAAAAAGAAGATCCCACGCGCGCATCCTAGGATCTTCCAAAGCGAAGGGGCTCAATTCTGATTGTCGTAATCACAACTGTTATACGGCTCTCTCTCTCTCTCTCTCTCTCTACACACTCACAGAGACCAGTACTTGATTCTAGTTTTGGAAGAATCAATGGTGGAGCTAAAAGCAGGAAGCAGGCCGCCGTGGGTGGGATTAGGCGCGGCAGTGTGGGTGCAGATAGCAGCGGGAAATGCCTACACTTTCTCTCTCTACTCCCCCTCGCTCAAATCAGTTCTGGGTTTCAGTCAGCAGCAGCTCACCATACTTGGAGTCGCCAATGATATAGGAGAAAATGTGGGGATTCTTCCCGGAATCGCCTGCAACAAGCTCCCTCCCTGGTCTGTTCTTCTCGTCGGCGTTTTCGCCTCTTTTTTCGGCTATGGTGTTATCTGGCTCGCTGTTAGCCAGACTGTTTCCTCCATGCCCTATTGGGTTGTAAGTTCCCTTCATCTCTTTCTTATTGGGTAATGATGAAGTTGGGTTGTATCTATTTTGCATACTAATTGTGATTTGGAGTAGTTAAGTATTTTGCTATTGGAATAATTTCAACAAGGATTGTTTGCTATTACTATTAATTGAATCGCTGAATTAATTTTTATTTATATTTTCAAGTTGTTGATTTGAAATATTAGTGAAGAAAAGTCACTGAATCCTGTGGTGGACCAATTGTATCTGCTTACCTAATCGACAAATTCTTCCTAGGTTAGAAGAAGCCTTCGATTTTCAGTAGTAACAAATCTGGACTTCTCTCTCTCTCAACTAGTTTGTTTAGTTTTAGGCTTTCAGCTGTTGAAGAATTGCTTCTGGTGTTCAATTTTGATCACAGAACTAAATTACTGTAAAGGAAAGAGTAAAGTTTCTAATTTCGTTACTATGCATTCTTCAATGGACTAAGAGAATACAATATAAGTATAAGATTCCTTTTCACTGTGTAACCTGATTTGTTTTCTTGATGACAACTTACTATTCACGTCTGCATCTTTTACTCTCTTTTTATGAAGAGATGTTCTGCCTAATTATCTGATAACCGTCGCAGTTGTGGTGTGCATTGTGTGTTGCCACAAACAGCAGCGCGTGGCTTGGCACAGCAGTGCTCGTTACCAACATGAGGAACTTCCCTCTCAGTAGGGGTACGGTTGCAGGGATACTAAAAGGTTATGTTGCTTTGAGTGCTGCCGTCTTCACAGAGGTGTTCACCATGGTCCTTAATGGATCAGCTTCAAGCCATTTGCTACTCCTTACACTCGGGATTCCAGCTATAGGTCTGGCAATGATGTACTTTGTCCGGCCCTGTACCCCGGCCTCTGGAGAGGACTCACGGGAACGTGGCCATTTCCTTTTCGTGCAAGCAGCTAGTCTTGCCCTCGCCGTTTATCTTCTCACCACAACCATTTTGAAGGACTTCTTATCCCTTGGAAATACAATCTCCTACATATTTATTGCTGTGATGATTATACTTTTGATGGCTCCTCTAGCAATTCCCTTGAAAATGACTTTGTTCCCAGTGATTTGTAAGAAACAGGGCGAGCGAGCTGATCTAGTCGGTGACAAAGGTGATTCAAATCCAATGGATCCTCTACTGACCCCATCTTCCTCGGCAACCAATCTTGGAAGTTATTACGAGTCGGAAGATGTCTCGGAGGTGGATATGCTTCTTGCCGTGGGTGAGGGCGCAGTTAAAAAGAAAAGGAAACCTAGGAGAGGAGAGGACTTCACGTTTCGTGAAGCTATTGTAAAGGCCGACTTTTGGCTTCTATGGTTTGTTTACTTCTTCGGAGTTGGCTCGGGAGTAACCGTACTTAATAATTTGGCACAGATTGGTGTTTCGCTTGGTGTCAATGATGCTACTATATTGTTGAGCTTGTTCAGCTTTTGTAACTTTTTGGGTCGCCTCGGAGCTGGAGTCGTCTCGGAACAATTTGTGAGGTAAACTTACATATTCTGCTTGGTAAATTTGTACAAGGGGAGTATTGTGTAAGACGGTCTGAGTTGAATCAGGATATGAGCCGTGTGAAGGAACTTGACCCATCAAACGGTCTTACACAAGTCTTTGTGATATGTGTATGCCTCGTTTCTAAACACTGCAGTCATTGATAGTTTGTCTACGGTTTCACCCATTGCAGGTCGAAAACAATTCCTCGGACATTTTGGATGGCGGTGACACAATCAATCATGATCCTTACGTTTCTTCTATATGCTTCAGCCATGAAAGGCACCCTCTACACTGCAACATCATTGCTAGGGGTTTGCTACGGCGTTCAGTTTGGTGTAATGATCCCAACCGCATCCGAACTCTTTGGGTTGAGGAACTTTGGCACAATATTCAACTTCATGCAGCTGGGAAACCCTGTTGGGGCGCTTCTCTTCTCCGGTTGGCTTGCTGGTCAGGTATACGACTCAGAGGCTGCTAAGCAGCTAGGGTCATCGTGCATTGGTCCGAACTGCTTTAGGCTCACGTTCCTCGTCTTGGCGGGGCTTTGTGGCATGGGAACTTTGTTGAGCATAGTTCTAACTGTTAGACTAAAACCAGTCTACCAAATGCTCTATGCTAATGGTTCCTTCCGCCTGCCTCAGAGCTCCGGCCACTAATTACGAGAGGGTTTATGAAATCATAGACTTAGATGATCATGTATTGAAGATGATTATCTAAGTTATTACGAATTTTGCTTTGTGAAATGGGCATGAGTTTAATATATAGATAAGCCTCCACCATGTCTATATTGTATATTGTGAAGAGAAGAACAAAATTTAGATGACATAATTAATATTCAGAGCTATCTGTTTCTTTATTTGATGCTGGTGCTGTCATTGTATTTTTCTTCTTCTGCATTTGTGTTTGAAGGTGTTCTGAGTTCTGACATTATATAGCAAGCCAGTAGCAAATAATAATTGGGTATTTGAGCACAGATTAGCCCAACTCATTAATTTCTTTTATTTTTTATAATTTATTAGGAATATCTGCTATGAATAAATTTGTCCTTGTACACGTGTTGGAAATATGAAGTTGATAGGACAACCTGATACGATGGGATCTTAATCTAATTATTTCCATACATATGTTATTAGAATCTGAGTAATGTTCCCTTGTTTTCTAATAGAGGAAGTGTTTAGTTGTCTTATATGCATTCTCAAAGGAAAGAATATACATAATTACCCGCAACGACTAAGGGAGAGATTACTCATAATCTTTCCTTAATTAATAATAAAAGATTTTATTTCCTTTATTGGTTGTTGTGCATCTCATTCTCATGAGTGATGTGGGTAGGGTTGGTCAATACGGTAATGTATTGGAAATGCCGATATAAGTAAATATCATACAGTTACTGTATTGAATTTTTCGATATGGAGAGTTCTCAATACAGTTACCTTACTATTTTTTGGTATGCCATACCAAAATCCGGTATACCATGAATTACGGCATACCAAATTTCGGTACAACATACTGTTTCATACTGAAATTGTATAATATTATAATATTATAAATATTATCAATATTTATTATAATACTATAAATGTATTTAATATATATATATATATATATATATATGTGGTATGGTAAAAAAATATAGTATATATCGTTTACCGTTTTATCTGTATATATTGTATTTTTTGATATATACCATATTTTACGGTATATATCGAATTTTTGGTATAATGCGGTATAACGTGGTATACTAAACTTAATACCGTTAATGTACCGTAACATTTCGGTATACCATATCGAAATTTACGGTATACTAAAATTCGATATTTTCAATATTTTTTTGATACGATAAGTCCGG
>JAYDZE010577011.1:0-11429 GCA_034509125.1 Monilaria moniliformis
AATTACACATCAAACTCCTTTCCTGTATGACATAATTATCGGACGCTAATACATTATATTGAAGATTTAGTGTGACGAAAGGGGTGTTGTTTGTGAATTTGAATTTACATAATGTACATATTTAAGCATGATATTGAACTCAGAATCTAAGTTAATTACTATACATTTCTAGTAGCTACCATCATCAATCATCATATACATACTTGTATATAGAATTCAACTTCGACCTACCTAAGGTTCGATTGCCTTTCTTTTTAGAAAAATCGAACTAATTATAAGACATGATTCTGTACCGAATCCAGCCTAAAAAGGAAATCTATCTGTTTCCTTCACATACTTTTCTCTTACTAGTCTGTCACAGCTTTGGGAAGTTAGGGATGGGATTGCCTAAGTAGTAGGCCAATCCTTGAAGATATATACACAAGATCGTGTACATATTACTTTTAATATTTCAACCCAACAAAAAAGAAAACATTCAAATCAAAGACAAGAAGAAGAAGAAGCAAGAAAG
This sequence comes from Monilaria moniliformis, assembly GCA_034509125.1. Classification (NCBI taxonomy): domain Eukaryota; kingdom Viridiplantae; phylum Streptophyta; class Magnoliopsida; order Caryophyllales; family Aizoaceae; genus Monilaria; species Monilaria moniliformis. The sequence goes on from JAYDZE010577011.1 coordinate 512, forward strand.
TAAAACCCTAGTGTCCCTCTCCCCATCCCCCACAAACACACACACACAAACACGCAGTATATTATACATATGAAGATAGAGATAGAGAGATGAAGATGTCATTTTAGTGCGGTTTCATTGTCCTTAAAGATATAAGAAATTGAAAAGACTAGTGATCCACTAGGCATTGAGATACACGCTGGAAACCTAATCTTCAAATTGGTAATACCAGAATCTTTTTACAATGGAATGGACCCCTGATTTCATGCACCAGAATATTCTTAATGTCATACTTTTCATTATTAGCCACATTCTTTATTATATGCCATATAATGTTTGTAGGCTATCTCTCATAAATTTTCATTTGATTCTGAACATAGAAATATATGTAGTCGTCATGTTTCTCAATGCAATTTTCTTATTAATTAAAACGTTTCTATCATGTCGCATCGAAATTAGTCCTAATATATATGGACAAAGTAGCAGATAAGAAGGTGGTCGTGCCGGAGTGGTTATCGGGCATGACTAGAAATCATGTGGGCTCTGCCCGCGCAGGTTCGAATCCTGCCGACCACGCTTTTTCATTTTCTCTCGTTTACGCGCTCGTCTTAATCATCTTTTTTTTTTTTCCCTTTTCTCCTAATTATAAACTCAACTTAATATTCTTTTTAGAAAAAATCCAACTTAATATTTTTCAATCAGGATAAGTTGAAAAAATGAGGTTACTTTGTAATCTTTTCTCATGTCACAATAATAATGGTAATGACGACCACAATCCAGCAACACTCAAAAGGTCAAAGTACTTTCCCCTAAAGGGGCGTTTGGTGTGCTGGTTAACCCATGATATGATAACACTATCTTGATTCAATAGTAATTTGAGCTTTGTTTGGTACATCAGATCCAGCCCGTGTTAATTTGTTATCTTGGCTTGTCTTGGTTGGCATGAAAACAACTGTTACACTATGTTTGACATGGCATTTCTATCGGTGCCTCACTATGAGATTGTGTATCTTGAGGCACCGATTACATTTCTTTTTTCATGTAATGTTTTTCTGTTTTCCGTCCACTCTCTCTCTTTGGTTTTTTCGGCTACCTCTTCGAACTTGTTATTGTATTTTGGTGTTGTTGGGCGATGTCGTTGTTGACTTGAAGGGCCTGCGGTAGTGGGGGGTTTCTCTTTGGCGGTAGTGTTGAGTTTCACGACGGTAGTGGTGGGTTTCTCTTCATGGCCGCCGTCCCACCACAGCTGCCGCTGCCCCATGGCTGTTGACTCCCCTGATTCCGATTTGTGCTTTTCGATTTGGGTTTGATTCTAACACTTACGTCGGCGCCGTTAGGATTTATCGTCGGATAAGAAGCACTGACATGACTGTTGACATCACTTGTTAATTAAGCATTTGTTAACTAATTAATCAATGGCTTTCATTAAATAATCGTCTGAACTATTAAATCTTCAATTTGGCTTAATAATTATTTCTGATTCGTTAGTCATTTTCAGTTTAATCCTCAATTTTGCTAATCATTTTGCTTATTAGCTGAATTATTATTATATCAAAGACTTTCATTTGTTAATCATTTTCAACTTAATCCTCAATTTTGCTTACTAATTATATAGTAATTTTAGAATCAAATAATTATTCTTTATTAAAATAAATTATTATTTATATTTAAGAAATGATAAAAATGTTATTTTATACCTTATCTATAATATAATCTAGGATACCAAGCATTCTATTTATTTTTATCTTGATTTTTATCTTATCTATCAAATAACACTATTAAATCCTTATCGTTATTTCTATCATAAATTTTATCATAAACACTATCAAGATTTAACTATCTTACTCAATCTTATTATGGATAGCTGACGCTACTAAAAATTCTGAAATTTGTCCTAATTAGAGCATATTAATATACTATATATGGAATGCTCAAAACCAAATCACAGAAAATCTGTATCTACGCAAGAATAAACATGAAATGTACCTAAAAGTAGTAGCCCACCGTCCAATAATAAAGCAGCAAATCATTCCAAAACATATCAATTTATATGCAGGGAATATTAATTAGTCAGGCATGTGAACCTATTAACTGTTGCTTAGTTACAAAACGCTCACACACACGATCTTTCTCTCTATCTTCCAAGTTCCACGGACAGCGCTATGCTTCTGATTTCTGCAGATAAAAGGTCAATGTGATCGTTCAGAAAATCTTTTGTCACATACCAAAAATTTGTACTCTCCTCTGTTATGCACGAATTTTAAGGATTTAATTGATTGTGTTATGAGTAGAATAAATTATTGTAATATGACTTCTATTTTTATAATAATTTTATAAGGGGATGTAAGTAAAATAAGTTAATGGAACAATGAATCTCACTTTTATAAAATACTTTTATAATAGAATATGAATGAAATATATTTGATGGAATATGAATCTCATTTAAAAAAATAGTAATGGAAGACTTAGAATTTCATTGGGAGATACCTAAAAATAATAAAATGAGACTTGTAAACATTTTAGGGCATAGCCATGTGGTACGATATTTGCCTGAGCGCTTTTACGTGCTTCTAGATATACATATTGATAAGATCAAACGTTACACTTCTCTCGTGTGTTATGGTCGGCCTCCACCCAGCTGGGCCCACTTCCGTCCGATTAACTGTTGCCGTTCAATCTCTCTCTCTCTCTCTTATATTAACGAGAGAGAGAGGTTACTTTAGAGTATGGATATATTTCTCGGAATAACAAATTTTTCTATTCTGTGCAACAATAAGCGCGATGCATGATAATTGTTTGGTGGAAAAAACTCTAATCAAACCTATATCTGATTGGTTTGGTTGAAGTATCAATAATTCACATCATATGATATTAGTTGATTAGCTAATAATTATATACCCATCATGCATGACCAATGCGTCCAATCAATATTGACGCACTGGTAAGTAATGTGAAGTTGTTAATTATGTAAAGTCCGGTCGTATAGTAATTTAGTATATTTACTAGTGATTATAATTAGTTACATCATAATTCAGGGATTACGGCAGGGAATTAACGAGATTAATTTAGTTAGTCCCATTTAATTAATTTCAAGAATTTTCAGGAAAGTAATATTTAATTTCCATTGATATGTATAATATAAAATAAAAGTGGTTATATTACCAAGATTCCTGGACGTAGCGCAATTGTTTCATTTCAGTTGAGCCTAAAATTCATAACCCTGCAGCATAGCTGAATGGATTTACTCAGAAAATGTCATTTCTTTGCGTAACTCAACCATTAATTAATAATTTATTCCTTATCTACTACACCTGCACCTGCACTGCACACCCTCATCGGTAAAATATGCCATTACTATCTGGGCTGTAACAATTTTTATCAATGAGTCCCTCATTGGATTATTTTCTACCTATATACGACTTTCTACAGTTACAATGTTGTAGGTCATGTCTATCGAATATATGTACTCAAGGTAGTAAAGATGAAGATATATATAGAGAGAGAGAAACCGAAGCAACAGTCTTTACCTCACTAATATACAAGCTAAACATGCTCTGACACAGAGTCACAGTTCTCGTCCATGCAAATTGTAGAATACATACATAAACAATAATTAGCAATTCCATATCCATATATGGAACCAAATCCCTCTTCCCATCATCCAGTCGAAATCGCCATGGAGACGGAGGTCCACCGCGTGGCGCCGCCACCTCGCCGCAGCAGCCTCGACAAACTGAAGGGCAGCCTGAAAGAGACCTTCTTCTCCGATGACCCTCTCCGCCAGTTCAAGGGGCAGTCTTCCAGAAATCAGCTCATTCTTGGAGCTCAATACGTCTTCCCTATCCTTGAGTGGGCCCCCAAGTACAATCTCAAGCTCCTCAAATCTGATGTCGTTTCCGGCCTCACCATTGCCAGCCTCGCCATACCTCAGGGCATAAGCTATGCAAAGCTCGCTAATTTGCCTCCAATTGTTGGACTTTGTTAGTACCCTCCTCCGCTCCTTCTTCTTTATTTATTTAATATTTGCATATCAATATTCGAATTATACCTAAATTTGGTTTAAACCAACTTCGTTTTTTTTTATCAAAAAAATACACCAACTTTTAGTTATTTGAAATTTGACCTGAGTCCATATTTCATTAGCCAATTTTTCAAAATTTACTATTGGATAGCTCTTGTGGTATCTTTCTAATGATACTTATAATGTTAGCTTGGTCATTGAAAGTTATCAGAAAATGGTCTAAAAAATGTTATCGCGAAATTCTATTTTTTCTTTTTTTTTGGTAAAATTTCAATTCATGTACCATATACCATTCAAAATGTGTCGTCAAGAGAACTCAACTGTTGGCCAACGAAATTTAGACTTATGCCAAATTTCAAAAAATAAAAGATTTCATATTTTTCTAACTAAAGAAATATAATTGATTTAAAACTAAAATTAAGGTATATATATAGTTCATGTTATTAACCACCCTTATCTATTTGTGTGTGTGTTGGTTTACTATAATTTGCAGATTCAAGTTTTGTGCCTCCATTAATATATGCTGTTCTTGGGAGCTCAAGGGATCTGGCAGTAGGCCCAGTTTCCATTGCTTCTTTGATTATGGGAGACATGTTGAGACAAGAAGTTTCACCATCTCAAGACCCCATTTTATTTCTTCAACTCGCATTTTCTTCTACTCTTTTTGCTGGCCTTTTTCAAGCTTCTTTGGGATTTTTAAGGTCGGATTATCTACTTCTCTTCTCCTACATGCATTAACTATATACACAGCATTTATTCAACTACATGAATAATCCAACTCTGTCTCAGCTCAGCCATTATTAGGTTTCGGAGGAAACGGACAATTTAACTGACACTTGGTTTTTTTTCTTTTTTCTTGTTGTGGGCAGGCTTGGATTTATCATCGATTTTCTTTCGAAAGCAACTCTTATTGGATTTATGGCGGGTGCTGCCATTATTGTCTCCCTTCAGCAGCTTAAGAGTCTTCTTGGAATCAAGAATTTCACCAAGAAAATGGGCATAGTTCCTGTCATGACCTCTGTTTTTCACAACGTACATGAGGTAATATTTAACTAATTATATGTACACTTTTAAGTAAACAGAATGATTGAGCGAAACTTATTACTGTTGAATTTTATGTAAATCTCGATTTAATATATAGAAATTCAGAAAATCAAATTTTACGAATAAAATAGAATTTACTAAATTAAAAGAAGAATATATATTTTTTACTTAGAAGTTAGAACAGATTGATACAGTGATCCTAGTGTCAGTCCGTCGTCAGTCAATGTTCCCATCCTAAAAGTTGATATGTTGCGCTCTTACAAGTAACAAACGAAACAAAACAAATCAAAAGGGTGTAATGAAAATTATGCACATACTGGCACTTCATTTTGTCTGAAATATCATTTATTTTCGTCCCTATATATTATTTTGTATCGTTGTTTTTTATTGGCCGAAAAAATTTCTTACTAGTTTTAACCCTTATTCTGGTTTTTATTTTGGCTGCAGTGGTCATGGCAAACTATATTAATGGGCTTTTGCTTCCTGGTCTTGCTTCTTCTAGCAAGACATATTGTGCGTATACAATCTCTCTCTCTCTCTTATGAGATTTTTTTTTCCTTGTCACTCTGGATAGTTAAAGAGGATTGGTGATGTTGTAACTGAAAAATTATGAGTTTTCGAAGATTAGATGCGAGTGTGAAAAAGGAAAACATGTCAAAAGGTGTAGACCTTTTTGGACTATATATAGCTTTAGAAATCGCTTTTGTCAGACATAATTGTAAGTAATTTGTCCAAGCAATGAAGGCCACTTGATTAAGTTAGCAATGTTTGTTTTCTCATGTCTTTTTGCATCTAGTCTAGTTTAATAAAGTGAGCAAACTAATGAAACTGAATTGTCTTACTCAATCATTGTGGACAATCACTCTAGGTACCCTATGTCGGTTGTTTGACCTAGACGGTGAAATAAAGAGTGATGCTATTTAGCCATATTATGATTGGTCATAACTCTAGTACAATTAAAAATTGATTAATTTAATGTTGGTTTAATAAAATATTTGGTTTCAAAATCCTAATGTATTCTGGAAATTAAAGGAATTAGTAAATTATACAATATATGATGGTGATTAATTATGCAGAGCATGAGGAAACCAAAACTATTTTGGGTGTCAGCTGGAGCCCCTCTAGTCTCTGTAATGATTGCAACATTGCTGGTTTTTGCAATGAAAGCTCAAAATCACGGCATCACTATAGTAAGTATCCATGCATATATTAAAGTTTATTTAGATACAAATCTCTAATTTGTGAGAACGTTTATAAGTTCAGTGTAAGTCACTTATATGTTTGTTATTGCATGAATGAATTGTTTGTTGTGTAGATTGGGAAGCTACAAGAAGGGCTGAATCCACCTTCGTGGACCATGTTGCTTTTGCATGGTAACTACTTGCCACTCGTGGCGAAAACTGGCCTTGTCACTGGAATCATCTCACTCACAGTAAGCAACATGCCATCACAACTTGCAATTCCTTCAAACTTCAAAATCAATATTGAAATGGGAGTGTGAAAACAGGAAGGAATTGCAGTTGGAAGAACTTTTGCTGCATTGAAGAACTATCAAGTTGATGGAAATAAAGAAATGATTGCTATTGGATTGATGAACGTAGTTGGTTCCTCCACTTCTTGCTATGTCACAACAGGTAATTCAATTCTACCATGATCCACCATCTTCAACTTGAACTAATTCAATTCCAATTCCAACAATGTAATTAGGTGCATTTTCAAGATCAGCAGTGAACCACAACGCGGGCTGCAAGAGTGCGGTTTCTAACATAATAATGGCAGTGACAGTTATGGTGACACTCCTCTTCCTGATGCCCCTCTTCCAGTACACTCCTAATGTTATCTTGGGGGCCATCATTGTCACGGCGGTCATCGGCCTAATAGACATCCCTGCTGCTTGTGAGATATGGAAAATTGACAAATTTGATTTCCTAGTCATGCTTTGTGCCTTCTTTGGAGTCCTTTTCATCTCTGTTCAGCAAGGCCTAGCCATAGCAGTTACTACTCAACACTCTCACAATCATCATATAATGTTATGAAAATTAATGACCTTACAACAATGCCATATATATGTGTGTGTGCAGGTTGGATTGTCTATCTTCAAGATTCTGCTGCAGATCACAAGGCCTAAAACAATGATGCTGGGAAACATACCGGGCACAGATATTTACCGTGATCTTCAACATTATAAAGAAGCTGTTAATGTCCCTGGCTTCTTGATTCTCAGCATTGAAGCTCCTATAAATTTTGCCAACACAACTTACCTTAAAGAAAGGTTGCTCTCAAATTCAAATCAAATTCTCAAAACATTGCATGAAAAATATATCACATTTCACCCTCATTTCATGTCTCAACTTCTCAGGATCGCAAGATGGATTCAAGACCATGAAACAGAAAGTGATAACTCCAGAAACAAATCCCAACTCAAATTTGTCATTCTTGATTTATCAGGTCAGTTTTAGTTACTGCATAAATTTGAATCTTTTTCTTCAGTTGCTTAGCCACTCTTTCCTCTTGCAGCTGTGAGTGCATTAGACACAAATGGGGTCTCATTTTTCAAAGATTTGAGGATGGCATTGGACAAGAAAAACTTGGAGGTGAGCAACAGTTTTTGTGTTCATTAAAATTTGAACTGATTTATCATTTTTGTGTAACTTCTTCTTCTTCTTATTCTTCTTCACAGCTTGTGTTGGTGAATCCATTAGGAGAGGTGATGGAAAAACTCCAAAGATCAGACGGGGCGAGAGAGTTAACAAGGCCTGATGGTCTGTTCTTGACAGTTGGGGAAGCAGTAGCTTCCCTTCTTTTATCAACCAAGAGCGTTTCATCCAATTGTGTATGATTTTATCATGAAACTTGAGAGATTGGCATTATGAATCTCTTCTGTTCCTCTGTTCTTCTGCCATCAATGTAGTATTTATGTTTTCATCTTCTCTTATTGAACATCCTAATTCCACACCCAATCAACCATGTGTCTAGATTGTCATAAGTTAGGCCCTTTACCTATCTATATTTGTTAGTGAATATTAAAAAGATTACTCTTGTAATACAAGATACCAAATAGAAATCATGTTGATTAAATGAATGGGATGGGAAGCAGCTCACTAATTCTTGATCCCATCAGAAAACTGTTTCTGAGTAATTGGGTTGGGCCAAGAGGCCCAATTTCAGCCCCGTAAACAAGACAAAAACAAATGACACTGGAAAAAAACAAAAGTTTTGAAAAGCTATGGCACCTGAGGAATTGCTACATTTTACTTTTATACATTACTATTAAATAAAAATAGTAAAACCCTATCATAAGTAATTCTAATAAATTAGAATGCAAGAGAACAGATGAGATTCTTCCTTCCATTAACTCATCAATTCAAATGTCAACGCCCCCCTTTTTCCCCACTACCACTTTTCGCCTTTATTTTTCCCACTTCAGACCCAACTTTATCCTCTATATATACACCAATACAAACACAGGGCAGGGTTCATAACTTAACTGCAACTTGTAATTTTAATCAGACTATTTAATTTTAATTTTTGTTTTACTTACACTTGTAATCAACGAAAATCTCCATCTCTATTCAATGTTGCTAAAGCTCCACTCTCCACCTATCATTTTTTTGTTCTTTTCAATGTTTTCATCTCAATTTTATGTTGATATTTACATTCTATAAAACCCATAGGAAATAGTAAAAATCTGAGATTCCCACTAAACAAGAAACATATCTTTTTATTGTAGCATAATAGAAGAAAATAGACATATTTCACTTATTAACCAATAAATTCGGAGATCTAAATAATCTATAATAAATAATAGACCGGATCAAAAATTCAAATTACCTAAAAAAAATTAAAATTAAAAATAATGAAATATTAAATATATTTATTATTAGTTTGATTAGTGACTGCGAATATAATAAGAATAATATCTGAAATTTTTTAAAGGGTAAACGACTCTTGAAATCAATACTAACAGTGGAAATGAAAGATTGAAAATCCGCAATTATGAAGTAGACGTTAATGAATGAGTAATAGGATAAGATTAGATTGTATCGGCTGCTCATCACCGTATCTTTCTTCCACTAAATTATACTAATAATAATGTTGATGATTAATTAAATTAAAAACTTCCCAGAATTGGATGCGCACGATAAGCACAGACGAGCGCAGAAAAAGTAGAAAAAGTCTTTTTGATCTCAACGCACTCCACGTCATCATCAGCTCTCTCTTACACATTCAAAATAGTGCATATGAATGTGTTTGACTTTCTGCTAAAGTGATATTCTGATAGTGATCTGTATTTTCCAGAGATTCTCTCTCTCCCACCCTCTCTCTCCTTTCTCTCAAATTTTCCATTCTTTTGGCGACACCGGTGAAATTCAAACAAGGAGAGAGAACCAATGGAGGGTCTGCCCTCTGGTTATCGCCCTAACGTTGGCGTTTGTCTCATCAATTATGATAATATGGTAAGTAAACAAGGACAAAAAAAAAAAATCTTTGTTGTCATGGAAAAAAAACTGCGTTCTTGATTTAGTTTTGGTGTTGGTGTTTGTGCAGTTTTGAGTAATTTGATAATGGGTAGTGTGTATTCAGTTTGTTTTGTTGTTTCGTGTCATCAAAATGCAATCTTTTTGGTTCTATTTGATTCGGAATAATGAGTGTATGGGAAGATTTCTTGTAATTTTCGTTCGATAGCTCAGAAGCTGAAATAGTTTTCGGTTTTCTTCTCGTTTCAATAATTGGAAGCTCGTTTGCTAACAATTTGATGAAAAAATATGTTTCATGTTTGTTGTTCTGATAATTCTGAACTTTTAAATATATCCCAAAAACCCTCTTATAGTTTGGTATGTTTCTTTTGCTTGAGTGTAGGTTTTAGATGGTTTCTGTCTTTTGCTCCCTCCTTCATTCTTGCTTATTCAATTGATTGTTTTCTCTCTCTTTTTCTTGATTTGTTTCTAGGCCCATGTTAAATAGGACATCCCCTTTAACATTTTGCAAGTATAAACTCAAATTGATATCTAAATGGCTGGCAAATTACTTGCAGGTGTTTGTGGCGTCTAGACTGAATGTTCCTGGAGCATGGCAAATGCCTCAGGTAAAGCTACAGTTAGTTTGAACTTTGAGATAAAGTATTATGTGACCATTTTTATTTGTTTCACTTAAATTTCAATTTAAAGTTAGTTGCTATAATCTTTCACTTTAAGTGTATCTTTGGATGCTGAAACTACTGAAAGAAACCATTTTTACAAAGCTGCTTGTTTCTGTATGTTGAGCATCTTGAGCTTGCTTGTGTGGAAGGCGCTGTTAGTCGGTTTATATGATTAAAATATATTCCAATGCATCAATATGTTATCTGAAAATGCATTGCAACTGAAGAATTTGTATAACTTTCATAGGGCGGTATTGAAGAAGGAGAGGAACCGAGGTCTGCAGCAATCAGAGAATTGAGGGAAGAAACTGGAGTAGTGTCTGCTGAAGTAATAGATGAGGTTTGTTAGAGTTGATGTATCATGTTACTGTGATGTTTGCTTGGGTTATTGAATGTTTATGTAAGTTCTTTTTCAAGTGGAGAGTTGGAGGCCTATTAGTACTCCGCGCTTTCGTGTCATGGCTGCTATTTTCTGCACTTTAAGTGGAGAGTTGGAGGCCTATTAGTACTCCGCGCTTTCGTGTCATGGCTGCTATTTTCTGCACTTTATTTGTAGGAAGCATGTCTTTCGTTCATTCTCACTATGCGGTAACTATTGAAGAAATGAGCTACTGGTGCTGATTATTGGCTTAAAAAGTGTGAACAAGTTTGTTACTCGTTTCTCAAGTCTTATGAATCATCAGGTTCCAGAATGGTTGACGTATGACTTCCCTCCGGCTGTAAAGTCAAAAGTG
>JAYDZE010577022.1:0-11429 GCA_034509125.1 Monilaria moniliformis
CCTTGGGTGGGAGAGACAGCTTCCACACATGATTGTTCCACCACTGCACATCCTCTTTGCTCATTTGTGCATGCTCTTCATAGTGGCCTATCTGCGAAGACGAATGTTAAAATAGTTGAAACATATATACTCAATTATTATGTTGAAGCTTATCCAAATAAAAAAAAATTGAAATTGTAGCAGAACATCCCTATCAAAATTTGGCACACTATCAATCACGCATGCATGCATGCATGCATTACAGCACGAGTGTAAAAATTATCAATTTTTTATGAAAGCAAATATTCAGGGAGGAAAAAGTGCTTCAAATCCAAATATTAAATTGAATCTGATCGATTTTATTATTAATTATATTATTTTCTTACTAAATTACCTTCTATTATATATTTGATAAATAACATTAAAAAAATTGTAAATAATTTTTTCCATTTACATAATTTATGAATTATGGATATACAAATCTATTTCAATTACTATATTATAAGAAGAAATTAAGAATTTACGAAAATTGAAATCCAATATGAAAACTTCCAAATCACATAGCGCCAAAAAAAATGATTGATTTTTCAATCTTTTATATTCCGGTAAGCATAACTGATAATATCATATATAATAAACAATAATGATAACTCTTGATAAATTGATAAATCACTTTTTCTTTGTCTACTGGAACATAATTTTTAAAAGTTTATTGAAAGTTGAGTTCTATGAAAAAAGAAAGAAAACAAGAGAATATGATAAGATTGCCATTTTTTTGTTTGTAAATTACGAAAATGGTGAATGGGTGTATTATCTCATTTATTCCGAATTTCATTTCTTTAAATCTTCGAACTAAATATATATATATATATAAATTATGTTCTCTCTACCTCTTTCTTAAATCTGAATCATATTAATTTGTTGTTATTAAAAGTATAGAATATTTACTAAATTTATATTTTTGTTGCATACTCAAATTGTTGTTATAAAGATCTATCAATACTACTCCCTCGGTCCACCATTAAAAGTCTCATTTTGCCATTTCGGTACGTCAGCCATTACATGTCCAATTTGCTTTTTACTATTTTTGGTAAGTAGATCTCAAAATCCACTAACTCATTCTACTCACATTCAATTATAAAACTAATATTTAAAAGTGAGACTCATATTTCACTAATTTTTTTCACTCACATTACTTTACATTTCTTAAAACCCGTGCCGTTTTCAAATGAGTCATTTATTAACGGACGGAGGGAGTATTATTTATATAATAAAATTATTACAAATAATTAATTCATAACTAAAGAAGAAAAAAAAAAGCAAATAAAATGCAAATACTAATTATGCATAAAGGATGATAAAAATAAGTCATGTGTTTTCTTCTCTAGTTCAAACAAAGTACATTTGAAAGTACCATATATATATTATAGTGTACGTGGAGCTAATCTAACTCAATTATTGTGAACCGCCTTTGTCTCCATCATTCAGCTTCTGTTTTTGGTGGGCCCGCCACATTATTGCTTTTCCCATTTTTTATTTTTCGATATTATCCACTTTTTGTAAAAATGCAATTATCCAAAAAATATATATTATAAATATTTCTGGCGTCAGCCTACTAACCATTTTGCCTTCAATAATTGATTTTCTAGTATATGTTTCTGCATTTTCTTGCTAACTAATTACCATTGGGGAAGTGCATATCCAATACGATATTTGCACACCTGTTTTTTTGTTTTTGTTTTTCAAAAAAAATATATAGATAATTTATATAATATCAAAATCTCTCGCTAAAAAGAGACTTTGAATATCTCAGTCCTACCACTTAAATTAAGATAATTTATATAATATCAAAATCTCTCGCTAAAAAGAGTGTTTGAATATCTCAGTCCCACCACTTAAATTATGTCTCGTTAGTGATATTACACGCCTGTTGGAAATGCTTGCACGTTACACGCCTGTTGGAAATGCTTGCACGTGCTATTTTCTTCTTCAAGAGGATCAATAATGTTCCCCATTTACCCCTTTGGTGACTCGAACCCCCGATCTATTGATTGGAGGAGAAGCGTCTTACCAACTAACCTGCGCTTCATTGTCAATATTATATTGGCCTCTTGTTATGTACCGTCATGACTAAATCCCAATATAATATATAGATAACGGGTCTCCAAATATTTATCCAATTACTTTAGATATATTTTATAAATTATTACGATAACAATATATTAATTTTTTTATAATTTATCGTAAAATATACATGTTCAAATATTATTTATCTCAATATTCATATGACGCCGTCCCACGAGAGTATGTGGCGACTACATATTAAATTCACGCTAAGGTGCAAAAAATTCAGGCCGAGTCATTTTTTGGTCATGTCGAAAATTTAAACATAACTATTATACTACAAATTGAAAACTTGTATTATTATTACAATAATTTATAAAATGTATCAAGTAGATTCGATGTTACATTTTTTATTGAAATTGTACCTTAATTTATTCAGAATTTCATTGCTGGGCCTGAAACAAATTGGAAGAATATTCTAGAAGTGGATGGAAATATTCTCATTTTTTTACGAGAGTTCATTTTAAGAAAATATTGTACTTGAAGTTTTAAAACAATTTGGATTGAATCATCGGAAATTTGGGAGTGGAGAAGAAAAGCGCCGCCGGGGTTATTTTTGACCGTGGAGAGAGATGAGGTGATAGTGTCACAGTGCGGAAGAAGAGATGGAGAGGTTATTTATTATTTATAAATAATTGCTATTTAAATCATAATTTTTCGTTGATTTTTGGTCAATCCTATAATTTTTGAAACTGGAACATAAAATCATAACTTTTGACATTCTCTCAATTATTTCATATATCAAAATTCCAGTAAAATTGGTGGGGACGTGTCAGCCGGAATTTCCGACATGGACAAAATGTATGTTCTTCAAAACGATGTCGTTGAGATAATTGTCATTTAAATCATAAATTTTCGTCGAATTCCGGCCGACACGTCAACACCAATTTCACCGAAATTTTGATCTGTAGGATAATTGAGAAAATGTCAAAAGTTATGATTTTATGTTCCAATTTCAAAAGTTAAGGAATTGACCAGAAGTCAATGAAAAAAATATAATTTAAATAGCAATTATCTATGTTGTTTATGCATAACTTTTAACGTGACTGTGGAGAGAAAAATAAATAACTATATTTAACTCTAGTATTTTCACTAATATTTCTTATATTTACACGACAACCACGAAAAAGGAATAATTGATGATGGTTGTCCCTTCTATAGATGTCACCATAAATTTTAGAGCATTCGAATCTACCTCAATTTTGTAGCTGAATGTACGCGATCAAAGATTAGTAAAACATTATTAGGATTAATAGAAATATATGTTCCAATTTTCAGCGCAGTTTAGAAAATGTCCTCAAATTTTATTTTATTTTATCTAAAAATCTCTAACTTTTAGCATATTTCATAAAATATCCTGCTGTATAAAACTTTTACTTCAACACATGAAATGACGTCGTTTTTAGCAATAACGATAGAAGTTACATCTCAGATTACGACGAGATGAATTATGCTAATCTCTCATGAAATATGCTAAAGGTTGGGGATACAAAACATTGCTAATCTTTCTTATTTTTTTACAAAAATGACGTCAGTTTATGTGTTGAGGTGGAAAAAAAATTCCACCTCAGACTACGACAAGATGAATTAGTTTTCCGTCATTGAATTATGTTTAGCATGACATTTTATGGAAAACGCTGAAAGTTGAAAACATTTGATGAAAAAACAAAAGTTTGAGACATTTTTTGAAATTATTGAAAATTAGGGATATAATACACTATTAACTCAAGATTATTATATGATTAAACTTCAATATAAAGTTGTACTATTGTAATTGGAATATAAATTGTATTATATCTGTAGCTAACACAACCTACAATAGTCCCACATCAATAAAGATTTCAGAATCTAAAGATTATAAATTACTCAATCACACAAATATTTGTAGTACAAAGGTGATGATTCTACTTTTTTTTTTTTTTGATAGAATGATTGTACTTGTGATAAACACAAGAGACAAACTAGGTGTGCTGTCACCTGTCACCACAATCAAATAGAAATATATTTCTTATCCACTCGACACTTGTCTATGTACATTATTAGCAACTTTTATGAGTTAAATAATAAACTATGATTCTCAGTCCCACATAACAAAATTATGATACCAGTCATCTGTCACTTCCATTATAATCGAATTGATCAAATCGGTTAATCGATTGAAAATCATATTAAATTTGAAATCAGAACTGAATCGATTAAACTAATCAGTTAACTAACTAATCGATCGGCTAAATCCATTGGTTAATCGGTTAATCCAAAATAACCAATGACATCTTCAAAATTAATTTAATTAATGTCATGGCCCATGGCCCACTGACATTTTCATAGGCCTATGACCCCGTTACCCAGATCAAATATACTAAACTCTTAATACTACTCACACTCTTTTATTAAGCTACCATATCCTTATTTATTTTTTCTCCCACCGATATGGGATAAATTGGTTAAGTTAAAGAAGAAAGGAAAAAAAGTTGACAACATAAAAAAAGGCAGGACGCAGGCGCCAAGTTTCAATCACTCAACGTTGTGGTTATTAGCGAGCGCTCTATCCACTACGCTGCCTAGGCTTTTGGTATAAATTATAAGCACTATTATACTTATTAATATATACATCGGTTTTTTCTATTCTTCAGTTATAATTGATTGGTTATCGGTTAACCGAAATTGTCCTTAAACACTAAACGAAACAGAATCGAAACCAAAAAAATTTGGTTATCATTTAACCGCTAATCAACATTAATCAGTTCGGTTACCGGTTAACCGATAACCAACTAACTGAATTGTCACCCCTACTTATAGTCTGCTTATAGCATGGCATGATAATATATTAATGTATATATTTTTGAAGAAATATAAGAGCATCAGTATTTTAGTGTCTGCCCTAAGTACTATCTCCTTAAGCACTCACTATTCACATGTTTAACTTTTTCCTCCACATTCCACTAAGCACTTTCTCATTGAGCACTCACTATTTTTTACGAGACTCACTTGCATTTTATTATATTTTCTCATTATTATTTTTTATAAATTATATATTCAATTAAATTGATTACAAATAAACAAAAATTATTACAAGACTAAGTCTTAGATACTATTCATATGAATTGAAAAGAATTATTCAACTATAACCTCTTATGTTAATACTATCCAATGAATCTAGACACCTAGATTTATTCCACAAATAAAAACAAAAATTACTAATAACAAAACGTTAAAAAACTTATCTCGAATCACACACAAACGCATCTATATATTGCAATAATTGTAATGAGATAAAAAAAAATAGAAAACTATACGAAAAAAATCAAGCTAATAAATGCTCCGGAGAATATAAATTGATATCAAATGACTAATTTGTCAAGCGTTAGACTTACAAATATATAATTACTAATTACATATATTGCA
Source organism: Monilaria moniliformis (assembly GCA_034509125.1). NCBI lineage: Eukaryota > Viridiplantae > Streptophyta > Magnoliopsida > Caryophyllales > Aizoaceae > Monilaria > Monilaria moniliformis. The sequence goes on from JAYDZE010577022.1 coordinate 5,509, forward strand.
TGACGTGATGTATATTGATATTATTATCATTAAACTAAAATAAAAACTTTTGAAAAAGAAAAGTAATAATAAATATGAAAAGAAATGAGCTTATAAATATAAGCACTAGTCCAATATATTACATCAAATACACAAAGTAAATAAGGTGGGAAAAGAACTTATAAAAATCCCCCGAAATGTCCTCAAGTATCACACATTGATACACAAAGCAAATAAGGTGGAAAACAACTTATAAAAACCTCATAGGCTTTACTTAAGTATTAACAGTTCATGGGCCCGATTGCAAATACGGGCTATTTTGAAATTTTAATATAAGTTTTTTTAGAAAATCGATTTTATAAATAAAAATTGATTTTATAGAAAATCAATTTTATAAATAAAAATTAATTTTTATAAAAAAATTGCTTTTTATTAATAAAAGTTGATTTTTTAGATTTAAAATAAAGGTGCCACATGGCGCACCGTGATTGGCCATCATCGTGTGTGCTAGCCAGCGTGCTTATGCACGGACCTACGTGTGGCACCTGCGTGTTCAAAGCTTTGCATTGCTGTGCTCGAGCCCTTGAGCACGTTAAGGCGTGCTTAGGGCAGTTTCGAGCACGCAGCTGTCGATGTCGTAATGATAGAGATTAAGTATATAATAGAACAAAAAAATCCTAGAGACAGAGTCAAGCGAAAGGTTGAATATATTTTTAAATTTTTTTATTTATATACATTACGTATCTTTACATTACTTTATATATATTTTGGATTGTGTGTGCGAGTGTATATGTTGTGTGTGTGCCGTGTGTGTTTGTTGTGTGTGCAATGTGTGCATTATGTGTGTAAAATTGTGTGTTGTGTGTGTGTCCAATGTTTGTTCAAAGTTCTGTGCCGTGTGTATTTTGTATGTTTGTTGTGTACGCATGCACTGTGTGTTTGCGCGCGCATGCAGTATGTGTGGTGTGTGTGTGCGTGTATGTGTGCTATGGAGGTACCCAATTTTATAATTATATTATTTCCAAATATATACTTTAACTATGAGATTCAAATTGTAGAATTAGAAGAATTTAAAATTAGAATTCAATTCTAAGTCCAAACATTTTTATCGTACCAAAAATTAAATTTAGAATTAGAAACTTCAATTTCAAATCTAATCTTCCAATTCTGATCTACCAAACACACCCTTATAGGTATTCCAACATGCTAACTCGGTTCTTGAACTCAGGTCACCAAACAATCCGACATCGGAAACAACCGACAATCTATTTTAGGTCAACCCAATAACAATTCACGAAACAAAAATAATGTTTACTAAACCCAATCCATATCAAACAATATTGATCATATATAGTAATCCACAAACAAAACGCGATATGGTAACTGCAAACCGAAAACTGCGAAATACATAAATATTTCAATATTCAATTTGTTAAGAGTGTTTATCATATCAGACACGATTGGTAACACAGCACAAACACGATAACAATATGAACACAATAAGCCCTAACATTCTTGCAGTGTAATCTATAAACCACCACCCTAACATAGTATGTAATACGTCTCATGTGAAACTACAATACTTGTGAAAGGGTAATTTCCAAATCAAAAAAGGTTGTGCAATATACAACTGAAAGAATGTTTAGCCATAAATTACAGGGGATAAAACTCATAATTTAAAAAAAAAAAAAAAAAAAATGAAGAAGAAGACTAGCTAGTTGTTGCTAGTTAGCTTACATCAAAATTAGTGGTGCAGACTAGCAGATAATACAAAAATTCTGGGTGGTCCTGGGTGAATCCCCCCTGTCTTCAATACCTCTCAGAAATGCTCTCATTGAAAGGTGTTGTGAAGCACAGGTCATAAACGATGCCAACACAATGCCCACTGCTACCATCACACCTAACCTGTACAAGGTATGCATGCATCTATTACGAAATGTAGAAAAATCACACCCTTCACTTGGCAGACATGCAATAGTAGGTTGGACAAACTACTGAAACTGTACAGTAGTCACTGGAAAGATCTCAGTTCTTTTTTAACACAAGCTGAAATGACTAAAGTCACAAGCCACATCACTGTCTTGCATGTAATTTGGTTAGTCCATCAGGGATGAGTTGTTCGTTTCTTACTAGTTAATTGCATCTTTTAATGATAGCTCAATTCTTGCAAAATTCATTATTCTTGTGAATAAAGGAAATAGAGCAAGTTTGTGAACTTGCTTAAATGACACTTCATGGCGTCAAGTAGGATTGAGAGAGTCCATTCAATCAACAGTTCTACAGAATATGAACTGGTTATTTATGCATTTCTTTCTGTCGGCTTTAAGATGTATTATGTATATAGCCTAAGACTATATCCCACAACTATTATTAGCAACTGCATAATTCATCCATAATGGAAAAACTAGTTTCAGCCATCTTTACTAGTCACTGTTTTATGGGATCTATGTTATGAATTTTCTGACTGCTCCCTCCATAGTCCATCCACCATGGTATACACAGTGATCTATATTTTATCTATAAATTCCAAAAAATGTTTTTTTTTCCTCAATATTGTGAAATGAAAGATTATCATCTGTCCTTTTGCCCTTCAATTTTCCTGTAAATATATCTAGTACATCTTAAATGCAGACATCTAATAACTATCAAACATTAGTTTCAAATAAGGTGCAAGGAGACTCTTTTTCTCCACAACTTATTTGGCTAGCTAGTGAAAATGTCTTAAACTATTGCAAAGATATTAGGAGCGAGGGGAGACAATATAATACCTCAAAAATAGAGCAGTAATTCCGAGGAAACAAGGTAACAGAGGAATTGCCAGGGCAAGAAATGCCATCCCTAACCCATAATACCAAGTAGCAACATCGCATGATGACAATTGTCGCACATGACCTAATAAGAAACCAAACATTAACTCATAATCTGAAGATGCAAGATGAAAACAGGAGACTATAATAATCTTCCTGAAGTAAAATATACCTTTTCCAGAATCATAATCTGAAGATTCGGGATGTGAAAGGAAAGATGATTGATGGGCCACATGCTTTCCCCATTGATGGATTATGTATAGATAGCTTCCGAACAATAAGAAGAATATTGTGAATGTCCATTCATACACAAGGAGCAAACCAGTCCATGGCATAACTTGTCGAGGCACAATTGAAAATGAAAGTGCAAGGGAAACTAGAGCGGCCATAAAGCAAACAACCACCGAGATTGCACCCAGAAAAGTAGGAACTTTGCCCAGAGCTGCATTAGGAAACTGTGCTTCCATACATTATCATAGTAAATATATCAGATCATTCAAATTTAAAATGTTGAATATCATGCTTAAAAGCGTATACCAGAATTAGATCTAACATAAAACACATAAAACCAACAGCTTGGATCATGTAGATAGATGTAATTATGAGTTCTATATGTATTCCTCTTGTAATTTTATCAATTCTTTATATTTTTATTTGTAGAAAGGAGAACGTGCATCTCCGACTATGTTCGATGGCAAAATATGATCCATAAACACTTCATTCTCCAATCCTGGATGAGAATGTGGCTCCACCTCCATTGCCTGTTTTAAGAACTTTCTTTAGCCCCTATCTCGGAAAGATAGGGTCTTGGGGCAGTAACTGTGAATTTTATTATTTATAGGATATATTCCCACTTTCAGTGTCTGGGATTTGGGAAGGCCTCAAGCCTCCCCAACCCAAAAAGAAAAAAATAAAAAGGGAAGAAAGAAAAGAGGGACCTCCTACTCACCTCAACATCAATAGAAATGCCCAAATAATAAAAATAATAGTGATCAAATTTATAATATATAAAAAGCCTAAATAAATAAGAACAATTAATTAATTGGATAGTTAAAATAGCACTTGTTCAAGAACCTACTAAACCCCCACAGCCAAGAGATTGGAGCTCAGTCTGAATATGCTATTGAAATTCTCCCACTCCAGATTTATTTGAGAGAAAGATAGTTCAACAATTCACAGTGATTATGCTGGTGCACTATGCATTTCTTTTTCTTTTACTATATGTGTCATTCACAACAGAAATAGGACATGAATATGATGATAACACATTCTGTATCCAACAGTTTTTCTTCTTAATCCAAAGAAAAATCATTCATCAGCAATTAATAATTACTAAAAAAAGGCGGCGAGCACAGCATACCTGTTGATTTGAGCTGATGGTGGAGGAAGTGACAGAAGAGTAACCAAGTACACCTCCAGATCTTAACTTATAGTACAGGTGTCTGATATGATCAATCAGTGGTCGTGTCTGTAGTAATATATCACAGTTACAAACTGAAATTTTCAGTCATAATAATTCTGATAAAGAAGATCTGCATAAAGGGAAGAAAAAAAAATCACAGTTGCTAACCTGTAAGGATGAGCGATAATAACAAAAACCAAAGAACGCAAGTGGAAGCAGAATAAGAAATTTGACTAGCAGATCTTCATTTGGATTTTGACCTCCTCCAGTTCCTGGAAGAGTTTCTTCAAGCTCTACCCGAGCATTCTGCAGTATCAACAAAAAATATCTTGTCACTGGTCACTAAAAGAACAGACAACCATTAATGATGTACCAAATTGCATACAGAATTAGCACCTGCCAGACATCAACAGGTTTAACAAGCCAATGAGTCCACCAGTCCCAAGGTTTAAGAGGACCAAGTGTGTAATGAATAACACGGAGTTCTTTCTCATCAACCATCCACTGGAAAGAAGAGCACATGTTAAAATATGAAAAGTTTCATAGTCTTCTCAAAAACTTAAGAGGCATCCTTCAACAGAGCATTCCTTCTAGATAAGCAATGTTCTTTCTACTCAAAAACATAATCCAGCCCAACTATATGTTCCACATTTTGTCCTCTCTGGTATAAACATGTAGCCACTCCAGAAAACATAGATATATTGATTGCACCATCATATATTCTAAAATAAATGTACTGTATTTAATTTTAATTTTATGAAAACAAAGAAAAAGAAAGAAGGGTCAAGGAAACCAGGCTCCAGGCAAACATTTTTGCATTTCTGCCTTAAGCTTGCCCCGCTTTGATTCAGTGGAGTTAGCTGGGTTTAAAATCTACAATGGGTGCAAGAAAAACTTCTTCAACCCAACCATACATGCAACCATATGTAACTGCTCTTGATCAAGAAAATTCTTTGATTACAGTGTTTCTCTTCCTCAGGTATACTCTTCTAGTGTCCCCTCAGCACTTCTTGTCCAAATATACATAGGTAACTATCCTCAGATTGCAAATGTCCAAAATTATATCTCAACCATATCTGGAATTCAAAACTGCCACAAAGAACTCATAAAAATTTACTCTCAGACCCAATAACCTTTATCTGCTATTCATCATCAAAATACTTGAAAAGATTTACGTATAATAGATCAAATCCAAAGGACGTAAGGGATTGGAACATAGTACAGAATCATTGCTTTTAAATAACTAGCCATCTTTCCATTAAGCCTATTTTTCAAATTTTATAGCATCTGCATAAATATTTAAACAAAGGATAAATTCTCAATCCACCCATTAAAACAGAAAAGTCATACTTTCTTTGAGTTTGGGGAGGGGACAGCAATGGGGAATGAACCCGAGACCATCTCCCTTTAACACAGGGGACATCCATTGCTGGAGTGTCCCGAAGAGAAAATGGAAAAGTAATACTTAAACACAAAGAAAGATGCTTAAGAAAGCAGGCAAGACCTATGACTTAGAGAGTAGTCACCCCTCAAGCAAGCTCAAGCAGGCAAGAGAGAGAGAGAGAGAAAGAGGAGAAGAATCATATTATCAGGTGACAAGCATACAGTTAGCCACATAGAAGCATAAGATGCAGCTTATTAGAGGTAAAGAATGATACCTTGTTAGCAAGCATGTAAAGACCAACATCTGCATTGTATATAGTAGAAAGTCTCTCCATTTGAGGTATGGGTCT
>JAYDZE010577033.1:0-11426 GCA_034509125.1 Monilaria moniliformis
TCTCTACCTTCCATCCTCAGCAATGGCGGTAGAGGACCATTCTCTCTCCACTCCCCTCCTCTCCTCCGAGCAGCAGCCCCACGTCATCGTCACCGTCCACGACGGAACCGATCACCCCCAACCCGAAACCAGTCCCCCAGCCCTATTTCAATCGGGAGATGAGAATCGTCACAATCCGTATGCGTTTATCGGGGCGCACGACGGATTCGAGGTCCCGGGATCTATCAGCATCGACCCCTTCCGCAACCACACGCCAAACATCGAGGGTTTGTACGAGTGGCTCAAGATCGTCATCTGCTTGCCTATCGCGGCGGTTCGGCTTGTGCTATTCGGCCTGTGTTTGACGGCCGGGTACTTGACGACGCGCATCGCGCTGTATGGGTGGAAGGACAGGCAGAACCCTATGCCTAAGTGGCGCTGCCTGCTCATGTGGGTGACCCGCCTTTGTGGTCGGGCTATCCTTTTCTCCTTTGGGTAAAGCTCTTTAACTTTATTAGGTTGTTTATGCCACAGTTTGAAAATTCGCCTAAGATTTTTATGTTGGGAATAACAGTTTTATGTTTCTTGTGTTGTTGGACTGGTAGATTTATCTAGAAATAGAATTGCTTACTCTTTTATGTATTTAGGAAGTGACGGTTATACTTGTCTTGATAATTAAGAGTGTCTAATGATTAGTTCGGTTAGTGTTCTTAGAGGAATAAAACTTATAGGGGAAGCTTGACAGATAACGAAATCAGAGTGATGATTACGATTGCTTTTGAGCTAACTGTTAGTGGTTACTCCCTCTGTCCCCTTATAAGAGTCCTACTTCAGAATGAGTTGTCTCCGAATAAGTGTCCTATTTAATAGAATTCCATAGTAAAAGGCTGCCAAACTTCCCATTTTATCATTGTCATCAATGCAATTTTTTTTACTACTTTTTAAGTTTTCAATTTGATAATTAGGAGTAGTAAGAGTGAAGTTGCCAATTTCTTGGTCTGTGTGTTTTGGCAGCTGGGAACACTTATTTAGGGACAGAGGGAGTAATTAATAGCTGTTGTCACTGTCAGCATTCCTTTTAAGTGATTTCATTTTTTGTTGATTCAGAAACTGATTGTTGTTTCTTTTGCGTATTTGTTCTGCAGCTACCATTGGATAAAAAGAAAAGGAAAACCTGCTCCAAGGGAAATTGCTCCTATAGTTGTGTCTAATCATGTATCATACGTTGATCCAATTTTCTTTTTCTATGAATTATTTCCCACCATAGTGTCTGCAGATTCACATGATTCCATGCCTTTTGTTGGGACCATCATCAGAGCAATGCAGGTATAATTGGATAAGTCTGTTACAAAATTTTAACTATTTATAACTTCAATATGATTTGTCTGCTTTTTTATTTCGGTGTTCAGTCGGGAAGCACACGTGTTCCATATGACGCAATCTTTTGTTGTTTAGTTCCATATATTCATTGTACTCTAATGATGCATGAGGCCACCGTATATATTATTTAATCATGATGTCTTTTCCTGCATTAGGTCATTTATGTTGATAGATTTTCGAAGTCATCCAGGAAGCATGCTGTAAATGAAATAAAGGTAGGAAAATCCGGTATGCTCCATCATCTGTTCTTTCTTGAACGGAAACAAATACATGAATATCTATGGTATAATTGTCTATTGGTAAAAAATGTAACTATTTTCAATTTATCTATATATAAGCTATTTGATACAGAAATGTTCTTTCAAGGATCTGAAAACAGAGAAAAGCTTCTTGCAATCAGTTTCCTCGCGTGCTTTTATTTCCTGAGGGAACAACTAGCAATGGACGAGTTCTTATATCGTTTCAAATTGGTGCATTCATTCCTGGTTATCCTGTTCAGCCAGTTGTTGTTCGTTACCCCTATGTTCACTTTGACCAGTCCTGGTAATGCCATATTTGATTTTCTCCATTGGATATGCATCCCCATTTTATTTTATCAGGCTCACTTCATAGTTGGACCATCATTTTCAGGGGAAATATCACACTTGCAATGTTAATGTTCAGAATGTTTACGCAGTTCCACAATTTCATGGAGGTAAGTTGTATGTAATATAATTCTTATATCTGTTTTGTAGTTACCCCTGGAATTATTATTATTATCATTTCATAACTGAATGCTACTGCTAACAGGCCTAATAAAATTACAACATTCAGGCATTTCCTTTTATATAATCCTAGACTGCTATAAATGAAACAATGTCTTAACTCTGTGCCTTTTTCAATATGCACTGACTGGTAAGATTGAACCACTGAATTTAACATTTATATATCCTATCATGGTTGAGCTGCTATTACATTTCTCATTAATAGGAAACTCAAATGATCATGTGGAATAGAAAGGGAATGCAACAAAATGTTTATATGGTATTTTGTGCATGTAATTTTTTTTTGCTGTAATATAAGGAGCTTCCTTATCAATTGTGGAGTGATTTGTGCAGTATGTTTAATGTTATTACAACATACTGATACTGTCATATCATTCTCCTGTCACTATTCACAGGTGGAGTATCTTCCACTTGTTTATCCTAATGAGAATTGGAAGGAAAATGCAGTTCATTTTGCTCAGAGGGTGAGCTACGTCTTAATTTGTCTATATGGATATGCTATTTTTCATTTTATGTTAAGAAGCAGTAACATTGAATCCTTTCTTTGGGTCTAATTTCAATCATAACTAATGGCTTTGCCAAGTCTCTGAAACTTTGTGAATGTTTAATGTATGTCTATACTAGAACACACATCATGACCCCCAGTGTGCTTTTGACACAATGAAGGATAGATTATCTTTAGCATGTAGCTAATTGATTTTAATTATTTTAGATTTTAGGCAAGTTTACTCGTAGCTTCTTTACCTTTCTTTTTTGTCTAACTATACGATTGTATAGCATGCATATCTTGCATTTATAGTTCATTTAAATATGCTATTCTTAAGTGTGCTTGACCTAATGCAGACTGGTCATGCCATTGCAAGTGCCCTCAATGTGGCATAGACAGCTCACTCATATGGAGACTTTATGCTTCTTGCTAAGGCAGCTGAGCCAAAGCAGGTCGCATATTATTTTCAGTCGCTAGTAAAATATGTTTAAAATTGTTATTTGTCGTGTCTTTCTCTTTCACTATATTTCCTTCATTTCTTCCTTATTGTCATCTTATTTGTTGGATACGACTGGAAAAAAAGTGCTAAGCTGCTCATTGATCTTGTATATAAAACACAGAACTTGTACCCATACCATGTGCGGTTGTTCTGATATTCCTTTTTCCCAGTGGTAAATAGATGATTCAATTCTTCCAAAAATTAGTACTTTGCAGGACCTTTTTATAATTGTTCCTAAAATATGTTTGCCTTCAATTTTAAAGAGAATATGTTAGAACTTTAATAAGATAGTGTCACAGGTGCCCTTTGTTTCTTGGAATATATGATTGGTTGGTTGTAGTGCCTTAAATATTTAATATGTTTTAACTACCTACCTTATGTCTTGTAGACCTGAGATTGTGAAAGTAAGGAAGTTGGCCTTAGTCATCTATAACAGTAATATGTTGGCCTGTGGTTCAGTTATATCTGGTTCAGGAGTCCAGGTTTCTGACTTCTTGTTTTGACCATTGATTTTTGGGCCTTTGTGTTTATCAGATTTATTCCTTCTGCCTTTACATGTATATGTAGTTATTCAATACATTTCTTCTTTTTGTTCTCCATCTAGTCAAATCCTGTTTGATCAAATGGAATATGTTCCCATATGGATGGCTGTTCTTTATGTTAATTTTCTTGCTTGTGCAAATTTTAATGATCCATTGCTAGTATATTGTATTTTCTTTTATCAGGAAAACCCGTCTCTGTACATGGTAGAACTGGGCTGGCTACAATCGGTAAGTTAAATTGGGTTTTGCTGACGTGTTAAAGAAATTTAAATATCTGTTATTGTCTCTTTTGGCTTTCTATAATTCTTTTTGGGATATTGGGTCCACTGTCAGCATCATCCCATTTAACAAAACACTTCTCACAATTAGTCAAAGAGGTAAGATGTTTAGAGCTAATTTGATTTACTTAAAATCAAAGTTTTCATCTTTGAAATTCTCTTGCTGAAGTGCTGTTGTGTTTAAAGAAGGAATCTGGCATTGCACAACCTTTTGTTTTGATAGATGGCCTTGATAAAGCTTAGTAACCATAAACCGGATATATCTGGGTTACAAAGTGAATTCTATTTACCTCAATATCCGGATCATGCAAATTTCTTGTGAAGTAATTGCAATATTTTTGATTTATCGTACTACTTAACTGCAGTTGTTGCATCTAAGTGCTGTGGAAGCAGTTGAGGTTTTGGAGATATTTCTGTCAATGAATCCAGATCCCAGGTATTCTGAAATTTTGTTCTGTTGCATATATCATGTTAGAGTTGCTTCATTAAGGCAAGTGATTTCTGCATTTTAGCTGGGTATACCCTCTAACAAACCTTGTAATGCACTAATCACGACTAAGAAATGCATAAATCATTTGCTTCCTTTCAATTTCACCCAAAATCGCAATGTTGAGTTTCATCTTTCATTTTATTTAAGATGGAATTATCCAGGGACCTCATAACTCATAGTATTGTATGCTTTATGGAGAAAAGTTTTTCCCGTGAACAATAGGCACAAGTTAAAAACTGCCTCATAGAAGGGATTTGTAAGGTGCTATCTTGTAGTTAGCTTTCAAGTCTCTGGCAATTGATCTTGGGCTTGGTTAACTCTTATCTATGTTATACTCAAAATTCAAAACATGGGGCTAACTGGTCACTGTCTAGATAACTATTGAGTTTATAGCTTCTGTGCTCACTTACTAAAGAAGAGAGGAGGTTTTTCTCATAATGCTCAAGCATTTGCATGTTCTAATGAAATTAAGATGACCATGCAACATTTTTGAACTTGCTTCTGATACAATTTCATTTATTTCAGTGGGCTTGTTGAATTCCATGATTTTCTAAGAGCTCTGAGACTTAAACGTTGTGGCCTTTCTGAGAAGGTTAGTTCTAAATGTCTCTGTTTCAATCTCCTTCATGAACTGTTTACCTCTTTTCATGGTGACTTACTGTTTCTGCATGCATCCAATGATAATGGCGGCCCCCCTGGCATTTCAGTTATACCCAGATTCTCATGGATTTAACCGAACATTTTCCTTGTTATTCCGCAGTTGTTTGAATTTATTGATGTGCAGAAGATGGGTAAAATAACATTTAAGCATGTAAGTTTGTTATTCAATATTAATTCTGTATGGATATTTGCAACACAACCAGTACCAGTGGTTTTCTTACCAACCACATGTAGTATCTCAGTTACCAGGTTCTAAAAACCTTAATTTCTAAAAGAGAAAAAAGGGGAAGCAGTTCAACAAAAAGCAAGACCTACTGGGGAGTAATACTGGATTCTAATATCATATGGTTTAATAATTTGTATTCATTTTCTAAAACCTTGTATTATATTTTCCGTCTCCTGATTTTCTCTTCCATCCACTCTTATCTTGTGTGAGGCAATGCCTTCTTGCCTGGATCATATATCTTGCGACCACGCATTGTGTCCTATTATATTTTGGTATCCTGACTCTGGATTTCTGGTTGTACTCGTTCAACAAGATGAAGTTTATGCCTTTTAACATTAGAACGAACTATATATAATTCTGCTCTGTTGAACCTCAACGAGATGCATGCTTTTTAGGGATGCTATATCCTGTCCAAGATGTTTCTCACAGTTGAAATGTAACGTCGTTTCAGTTCTTGCTTGGTTCAGCCCACATTTTGAAGCAGCCTCTATTTCAACGCGCATGTGATGCAGCATTTGGTGAATGTGATATAAATGGGAAAGATCACATTTTGAAGCAAGAGGTTTATAACTTTATCTGGCTCTACTTGATGCTGATTCCAAAATTTGGCTTGTGACTGTTAGTCTGAGATTCCCCCCACCCCCTTTTTTTTTCTTTGACAGTTACAAGATGCAGCTTCGCTGTCAATTCCAAGTTTAAATTCTGATGAGGTCAGTTGGGTAATATCAACAGAAACTGGACCCACTGACTTGCACACTTAATATTATTTTGTGTTATGGTAAAAAGGATGAAATGTTCTACCTTACCTCTTAATCTGCCACTTAATTACCTTATCTTCTCTGATAATCAAGCATTTTAGTGTGGACAATTATGCTGCTTAAATAGACATCTTCCATATAGTTTGTGGCATATGGTGGTGGTAGATTGATTATTTGCTCTCGTGGATTAAATTTTACTAGCTTGCATAAAAAATTCATGCACATATGTATGGGTTTGGGTGTGTATTTTGACTCATACATTCTGTATAGTTGGATTAGTTAAACATTGTAAATATTACATTGAAATTTTATTTATGTAATATGTCTGGGTATGTTTTCTAACTCGTGCATTCTGTATAGCTGGATATGCAAAACATTGCCATTAAATATCATAGATGCTAAGGTCTGCTTTGAAAATTTAGTTTCATTTCCCTGTAATCTGTTAGGACCAAAGAATGCAGATATATATTCATTTCAAGTAAATATCATATGTTTTATTTTCTTATTTTCTCAGACTTGTTTATTGCGGTGTACACAGATTCATGGGCTCTTTAGTTTGTTTGATGTGGATAATGACGGTAGGATCAGCAGGGACGATTTTATCTCCTGTTTGAGACGACACCCTTTACTCATAGCAGTTTTTGCACCCAAATTGATGCACAGAGGTTCGTCCATAGCTGATCGAGATTTAGTAGAGGAAATCTTGTAACAATTCACCCCGACAGTAATGCTATTTATTCTATAGAGAAGATTATAATGCAGGAATATAGAGTCCTCTTAGTGCATTTTCCTGAAATCTTGTAACATTTACTTGTGAGAGCTTATTTCGTTATTTGATGGCATCATCTGCACTACAGTGTTTGTGAATTTTAAGGGGCAAGAATAGATGAGATTGATGGGAGAGAATTGATGTTGTTAAATTGGTAGGAAAACATGATGCGATTTTGACCTTGGATCATTAATTGCAACGAAATGCCATAAATTTTGTTGCTTGTCCAAATGGGCCTACTTATTTATGTCAAGAAGTTGAGCAATATGTTGTCCTTGGAAATTTCAACCGCCTCTAAATTTCTTCCAACATAAAATTTCAAACCATGTTTTAAGTATGGGATTCGTGTTTAGTCTTGTAGCCACGTTTTTTTGAAGCATTTGCGCATGTTTGGTTGTATTGAAAATATCTCATTGCATACTGTCAAGCACAAATTACATTAAATTTACAAAAGTAAAATATATTTTAGGTGACTCAATACATTATTAAGTGCGCTCAAATTTGGATTGGTTAAGTTATCATGAAACTATACGGTATAAATACTAAGATTCACTATTTATTAATAAGGTATAAGGTTGATCAGATTATCACTATAAAAGAGAGGTTGAGCAATAACTTAGCTTGTTTTCTAATTAATCCCATCTTATATTTCTAATTAGGTATAAGTCTCAACAAATTGGCACACTCATTTGAGAAAGCGCATATGAAAACTTTAGATTAATCTCAACATGAATTTTAAAATATTACAATTATAACTCTATATTATCTTATGTTTAGTTATTTCGACTCTCAATAGAATTTATCCATAAAGTGACGTCATTTCATGACATTTTTGAAACTCTAAAATATTGGGAACCCTACAATTACTAGTAATAATAATCTTATAATTATTCCCAAGAAGGCAACCGAGTTGTGCACACTTGAGTCTGTAGATAGCGAGATCTAATAAGGTTAAAGTCCTCCCCTCCCGCCGCCCCCCCTTCCCAAGTCCGGATAATAATCTTATGACTCTGGTGAAGACTTGTGATTGATGCCGCAATCAACCACAAAAATTCAATTGTTCTCTTGTCTTTTCATTGGCATTATTGAGTTGTACTAACACGAATGCAGCACATGAAATCTGAAAAACTGCTAACTATTTTGTGGTTATTCATATTTTCTCATCTTTTTTTTTTTTTTTCCATACACACACCATGACAAAATTGTCGGTAGGGACGCAGTCATTAATTATAAATTTTGTTTGGGTCTATATGTAGTTTTACATACTTATTTTGGTATACAATATTGAACAAATTTTTACAATCATATAAACCCTGAAAGAGACATCAACTCAGCCAATTAGTATGCTTATTTGAGTATGCCTCCTCAATTAGATTTAGCATTTATCTGGTATCTTTTGTATTATCACACACAAAAAAAACATTATATGATATAATTAAAATTTGAACTTTGAATATATGTTCTTATGCTTTGTCAATCGGTTGACGTGGAATATACCAATATATTGGCTAGGGTTATTTTACCAAAATGGAAAATAATAGAAAATGTTGATTATTACTCTCTCTGTCTGATTAATCATGGTCTATTTTTCATTTTAAGGCCGTTCCATGTTACATGACATGTTTTCTTTTTATGACATATTTTTACTTATACAATTTTACACCATTTAATAATATTTATTACTCACACACCTTTATACCATTTTGCAACTCTTCTAAATTTTTGTATCCAAAAGTATTGAATCATAATTAATGAGATGGATTTTGCAACTCTTCTAAATTTTTGTATCCAAAAGTATTGAATCATAATTAATGAGATGGAGAGAGTATAATTATTAAGAGTCTATTTTACCTAAATTGAATAAAAACGATATATGAGCTTAACTATGTGATAGCATTGAATTTGGTATTTATAGCCAACGGCTCATCTGAGATTGAGTCGTTGAGAAGAAACGTCAATCAATACTTTTTACATAAAGAGTAAAGTTTAATTAGAATCCAATCTCGATAAATGGAAAACCTAAACTATACTCAAAAGATCAAACCTATAAATATTTCAATAAAATTCGTTCAAGCTACACGTGATCTCTACAATATAAATTTAAGATCCTACGGAAATCCAATCAAATATATACATTTAGTGAGATGATTAAATAAAAAATTTCATAAAGTGAGAATGTGAAAATTGATAGAATTGAATATATAAAATATTTATACTTAAATGTACTTAATGTATAAAGTATGTGTAATATGATAAAAGTAACGTGCATTAATGTTAGGGGTAATTATATCAAAACATACGAACTTTCACATATTTATGATTTTGCACATGAATTATAAATTATGCCTATAAATATACAGATTTTCAATTTTTTTCTTTTTCCATTTTTTACATATGAAAATTTCCGGCGAGATTTAAGCTAAGGTGTACAGCAAAATGCCTATATAGCTTAAACAACTGGTGGTACTAAAAAACATAGCTTGACATGAGTGAAGCATTATCGTTTTATCAATTCTAACTCCTTAAATGATGGCCTTATTTTAAACCTATTTTATGATAAAATGTCAATGTTTCCTTTGTAATCAAACTACATTGTTTAGTATCACTGGTCGTTTAAGTCATGTAGGCATTTCGGCATCTATCTTAGCTTAGATCTCGTCAGAAATATCCGTTATGTGAAGAGTGAGAATAATTGAAAGTTTGTGTATTTGTAGCGAAATTTATTGTTTATGTGCAAAATAAGAATTATGTGAAAATTTGTATATTTTACGGCAATTACCCCTTAATGTCATTGTAGTCTACATATTTAATGCAAATAACTTATATATTCAGCGTAAATTATGCAATGCATGAATTCTTAAATTTCCACTCTAAAAAGATTATTATTTGAACCAAATTTTATATATATATGATCGATCTTATTTTCCCAGGGTATTAATTGAGCGTGACGATATAGTAAAGAACACAAGAAAATAACGTGGTTCGATCTACTGAGATAGATCTACGTCCACAGAGAAAGGTATTCAGATCTTTTATTGAATAATATATTTTCTGTTTACAAGAGTTTCCTCCTCTTCCGGGATGATTGTGTTGCCATACTCATCCAGTCATGAAGGGCTCCTTTGCAAGTCGGCTCTTTCGTCGGCTCCTTCCCGGGCAGCCGAGTTCCTGGCCGAGTTCCTGCATCTTCGTTGTTGTTGTTGTTACCCACTGCTCTGGATGTAATTGATCGCGTGATTCTCGTCATGACTGTTAATTCCCCAGAAAACTTCGATCGGAAGCACAATTAAAATTCGTTCCCACAGACGGCGCCAGTGATCGATCTTATTTTCGCAGGGTATTAATTGAGCGTAACGATATAGTAAAGAACACAAGAAAATAACGTGGTTTGATCTACTGAGATAGATCTACGTCCACGAAGAAAGGTATTCAGATCTTTTATTGAATAATATATTTTCTGTTTATAAGAGTTTCCTCCCCTCCTCATTCTATTCTAGCCCTTACTTATAGATGCTCGCATGAATCTTCAATATTTGCCCCCACGTCCGTTCCTATTGGGATTCAGTTGAAACGTGTTCCCCCTTTCCTTGGGCTTATCTCCATGATCGATCTCTCTCTTTGACCTTATCTCCGCCTTTTATGGTTGACCTCCGAGTCTTGTGCTCTTGGGCCGAACTTACATAGGCCGAGCTTTATATCTGGGCCCTTTTATATTGGGCCTGCTGCTTGGGCCTAGTAGTTGGGCCATATCCTATGAATATATATATAATCCCAGTAAATGGTGATTCCACATAATTTTATCCTATGTGAAACTCATGATTATATTTGTCACAAAACAACCCGTAGCGCACATCCAATTTAAAAAATAAAAAGAAAAGGGATTGGGAATAACACAGTTTCACAACGTCCACGTAAGTATGCAATAATTGCGGCACTACCTCACTAGCTCTTTCTATACCAGGAAATATAACTATGTAAGTTCGGTATGTACAAATCAAGCTCTCTCTATTTCTTAATTCATCATTATAAACTTTACCGAAACGGCATAAAATTAATCTCAGATCTTGTGATGCAACACAACGAATCCCATATTTAATAAGTATACAAATTAATCTTTCTAATTCGTATAGAATAGACAAAAAAATTGTAATTTATATCATATAATAAAAATACAAGAATGTACCAGAAAATGAATAAAAATATCCCATTATTCGAATTTTGGTGACAAATTTCTTACGTGTGGAATTTTAATTCTGTCTTTTAAAAATGACATGACTCACCCAAAATCGAATAATAGGGCATTTTTGTTGGGTTTTTATATCTTCATTTTTGTACATGTTGTTGATGGTATTTTTGATAATTAATACTCCCCACGTCCACGAAAAATAGTCTCATTTTTCCATTTTGGTCCGTCCACAAAAAATAGTCTGATTCTATTTATGAAAAATTTCTCACAATAGAATACCCCTAAACATTAATTTATTTACAACTTATACCACTAGAACCCACTACCTTTTATCTCTCCAATCACTTTTTCTTTCTCTCTCTCCTACTTTATCAACTAATTTTTCTCTCTCCAATCATTTTTTTCTCC
>JAYDZE010577044.1:0-11425 GCA_034509125.1 Monilaria moniliformis
AAAATTATATATAATTGTCAGACCATATATATATATATATATATATATATATATATATATTAAATTACTAATTATTCTTCTATTGCCATAAAATTATTAATTAGATTTTGGTTAATCCCATAGTGATAAATCAAAATAGAATATTAATACCCATAATTTTGCATATTTATAACAACAAAAATGAATATTACTCAAATAAATTTATTGTGTGTTCAACATTTAGTTTGGGTATTGCAAGCTACAGATGAAATGATACTCAAAATTTAATTTTGGTGTTTGAAACTCTATATAAGATGATGCTCAAGACTCAGTTATGATGCTTCAAGATCCAGAGGAGATACTGCTCAGAAGTCAGTTTTGATTTTTCAACTTCTACATAAGATGATGCTCAAAAGTTAGAGATGGTTTGTGAAACTCCAGACGAGATGATACTCAAAATTTAGTTGTAGTTTTTCAAACTACAAACGAAATGATGCTCATAAGTTAGTTCTATTCTTTCATTCTGCAGACAAAATGATGCTCAAATGTTAGTTATGATTGTTCAAGTTTTAGATGAGATGATACCTAAAAGTCAGTTATGGTCTTTGAAGCTACAAGATCTTACAAGCTCCAAAT
Organism: Monilaria moniliformis; assembly: GCA_034509125.1. Taxonomy (NCBI): domain Eukaryota; kingdom Viridiplantae; phylum Streptophyta; class Magnoliopsida; order Caryophyllales; family Aizoaceae; genus Monilaria; species Monilaria moniliformis. Next base: position 616 of record JAYDZE010577044.1, read on the forward strand.
AAGATGATACTCATTTCAAACTACAGATAAAATAAATCTCAAAAGTCAGTCATGGTCTTTCAAAGTACAAATGGTGATGCTAAGAAGTCCAACACTTAGAATTTAGATGTGATATTTCAAGCTCACACAAGATGTACTAAAAAATCTGAGGTTCAAAAGTCAAATATGACCTTTCGGGCACCATATGATGCTATGATCTTATAAGGTCCAAATGAGATGATATTTAGATGATATATGAGGTTTCAAATTATTTATTATCTGTCAAATTAGAAAAATTGTATAAAATTAATAATTCCTTTTATATACAATTGACAACAGTGTGACACATCTATCCTTTATCATATCATACTTCGAATTTACATATCATCTTCTTCTTATTTTTCTAAAATCATCAAGCTCATATTGGCTTATATGAATTTTCATGAAATGATTTTTTTTTCCTTCTATTTTGTCAACTAAAAATGAACATCAGTTACCGAAATTGATTGATATTAATATGCTAGTTATGTATATTTAGTACTACTCTTAAGTGCGTAGATATTAATAAAATTAGTCAAAGACCGAGTAAAATTACAATTTGAATATATCAAAGATTTAGAGCTAAATCTAATTACATAGTGCGCTCACGCAAATCTATATTTCCAAGTTTCAAAACATATCCCCACCTCGTACTTACTAACAGAAAACTGATATGTGTATATCGCATAGTTTTCGCCACCACTTTTTCTCCGGTCACTCCCCCTCCAGTTCCGTCCAGTCCTAACTAAACTACTAAAATCGCATCTCTCATTACCGCTGGGCCTTAGTCTAAACAGGAGGAAAACTGTCAGCTAATTTTCTAACTTAAGAAACCGGGCGAAATTGTTGTTGTTGCAACGAATTATGCACCTACGATATCGTAACACAGATTCTTGAAATACGGATGCAATCTAGGTAATTATTGCTGGTCCTGGGCTACGAATGGCAGCAAGATTACTGCTGTTACGTAGTAAACGAATGCATTTAATTCTGGACCGATTATGTGAATAAATCCTCATAGTGAGTTAATCACTTGTCCTTTTGCTTTTCCGTGGTGCAAGTTTGTTCCTTTGTTTGGTTCAGGGACTAGGGTTTCTGGGTTTTTGCTTAGAAGTTAAGAATTATGGAGGTGGCGGTGGGTGGTGTTGATGAGGTCTTGAGGTGTGAGAAAATTAGTGCGGGAGGGAAGTGGAAATGCAATATGTTGGCTATGAGAGGGGAAGCATTGTGTGAGAAGCACTATATGTCTGTTCACAGGAGAATAAGGAATGAAGGAGATGATGGAGTTACTTCTGGTGTGGGTGGTGGTGGGAATTCTGATGCTGATTATGGTGGTCAGAAGCGGAAGCGAAAGCGTGATGACGAGAAAATAGGTGTTTTGCCCGTTGATGGAAGTGGAATCAAGGTGGTTGTTGGAGAAAATGGAGTAGGTGGTGTGAGGATGAGAGGGAGATCAAAGGGCTTCAAGAGTGAGGCGGAAAAGAAGGTCGTGGAAAGCAATGGTGGTGGAATTGGGAGTGGGAAGAGGGGAAGGCCAAAGGGTTCGAAAAACAGGAAGAAAGTTGGTGTGGGAAATGAAGTTGAGAAGATGGTTGTTGAAGAAAATTGTGGTGGTATTGTGTGTGGCAAGAAGGGAAGGCCAAAGGGTTTGAAGAACAGGAAGAAAGTTGGTGTGGGGGATGAAGTTGAGAAGAAGGTTCTTGAAGGAAACGATGTTGGTATTGGGAGTGGCATGAGGGGAAGGCCGAAGGTTCTGAAGAACAGGAAGAAAGTTAGTGTGGGGAATGAAATGAAGAAGGAGGTTCTTGAAGGATATCATGGTGGTAATGGGAGTGGCAAGAGGGGAAGGCCAAAGGGTTTGAAGAACAGTAAGAAAGTTGGTGTGGGGGATGAAGTTGAGAAGAAGGTTCTTGAAGGAAACGATGTTGGTATTGTGAGTCGCAAGAGGGGAAGGCCGAAGGGTTTGAAGAACAGGAAGAAAGTTGGTGTGGGGTATGAAGTTGAGACGGAGGATCTTGAAGGAAATCATGGTGGTATTGGGAGTGGCAAGAGGGGAAGGCCGAAGGGTTCGAAGAAGAGGAAGATAGTTGGTGTAAAGAATGAAGCTGAGGCAATGCAGGTGGATCCTCGAGGTGGTGAGGAGATTCTTAGTATGAATAACAAGGATGGAGTGAGGGTAGGTGCTGTTAGTGGAGTAGGAGAAGTGGTTGATACATTTGATGTGTCTTTGAGCAAGGGTGGTAACTTTCAAGGTTTTCATGGTGCAGTTTTGAGTGAAAATGTCACTAAAAACATGGGTGAGGCAATTTCTCAGAAGTTTAATGGTTTAAGAAAGGGAGGATGTTTGTCTGCGAAGGACAATGGAGAGAGGCAGCTAGAGGTTCTAATGAACACAAATGAAGTTTCTATGGTTAATGATAATCAAGAAACATTGACACACTTCAATGAAGGTGATAATGCACCTTATGGGAATGCTGGCACAGATGATGCTCCTTTGCTAAAGGTTCGACGTTGGGGAAAGCCAAAGGGGTCTAAGAATAAGAAGAAAGCAGTCAATCAAACTAAAGAGATTGTTCATATCGGAGGTAATGTTTCTTGTGGCAATCCCGCCATTATTGCTGCTCTGATGCAGAAAGTTCGCAGGAGAGGAAGGCCAAAGGGTTCGAAGAATAAGAAGAAAACAATCTTGAGTGCAAAGAGTGATGGCATAGACGAGGATGTTTCTTGTGTTAATTCCGGCCTTATTCCTGCTCCCTTGCAGATAGTTCAGCAGAGAGGGAGGCCAAAGGGTTCAAAGAATAAGAAGAAAAAAACTATATTAAGACCAAGGAACAATGAATCATACAATCTCGCAAGCATGGGAGAGAAAATACGTAATGGAAATGTGGAAAGGAACAATGACTCCTGCGGTTTTCAATGCTTGGGAGAGAGAATACCTTATCACATTGCAAGAAGGAACAGGTCATCAGCCTTGGGAATATCGGTGAGTTTTTCCTCGACGCATTCTAGCATATCTAATTATTATGAGAGAAAGACAATCTGCATGAGGAAATATAACTTTAGTTGTCAACTTGGACTGAGTAACTGAAGTAATTTCACTAATCCAGGTTAGCTAGCAATTACCAACTTTTCTCATAACTTTTCTGACAGATTTAAAAGATTAATTTGAAATGCTGACATATGTACTCGTCAGTTTTTTACTTAAAGGCAACCTCATTCATAGCTTTTTTAGCCTAGATATAAGTAAAGTGTAAAGAAGTAGCTGTTAGTTCCTGAATACGACACCTAGTCTTGGATGAGGTGTGAGGTTGACATACCTCATTCCAATGATGGTTGATTAATTATTCTCTTTGAAAATTAAATTGGCTATTGGGTCTGGAGCTCATTTTGTGGAATGAAAATTATGAAATGTTTACGAATATTTTAGAATCATACTAATGCATTTATGTTTGTTATCAGTAATTACTTAGATTTTATGCCCTAGACCTTCTGGTGAGGTGTTGAGATCTTATTCGAACCTTTTCTGTCTTGGCATAGTTGTCTTTGTAACTAATTCATGGTTGTCCACTAGAGTTGGATGCCTGCTGTGCTTTTTCGTGTTAGAGTTCACAACTATGTTGTGACTGCCTTAGGTACACCAACATTTTTTGCGAGAATTCTGATGTTACAAATATTTCAACATTTGCTTTTAACAGATATTAGTTAGTTTTTCAGAATAATGCCTGTGAAAATAATTCACCATGATGACATCTTAGAAGCTTTTGATGACACATTTGTTATTTTGGCATTAAATTGTATGGCTCTGTAGGCTTATGCTACTTATCCAGCAGAGTACCATAACGACCTTGGGAAATGTTCGTCTGTGTCTAACAATACGTGTTGGATGTGTGATATCTATTATTGGAAATAATTTAGGCTTATTATCTACCTTGGATATTTGTTACAGGGTGCCCCTGAAAGAAGGGAGCAATGCAGGTTGATGTGCCACCAATGCTTGAAGAGTAACAGAGTTGGCCTCATCATCTGCTCGAAGTGCACTAGGAAGCGCTACTGCTACGAGTGCATTGCAAAGTGGTAAATGAAGCTGCTAGCATATCAACAGAATAGTATAAACATCTTCTTCTATTACACACTTCCTCAAGTTTTTTTCTCAAGCTGTGACATCTCTTTACCAATGACTATTATCTTGAACTTATCATTAGTTTGTTCAGCATGACTTGTTTCCTAAGATTCTAAGCCTCGTCAAAATATAGGTATCCTGAAAGAACAAAAGATGAAGTGGAGAAATTATGCCCTTATTGCTGTGGGAACTGCAACTGCAAAGCTTGCCTTCAAGCAAATGTTCTTATCAAGGTTTACAGCCTAAGTTGTTGTATTCTGTAGCCCAACCTATATCATAAATTTTACACAATTGACATTATATTCTTTCAGTGCTCCCCAAAAGAAGCTGATGAGAATATTAGACTGCAAAGATCTATGTACTTGCTGCTCAACATTCTCCCTCTCCTTAGGCGTATACAACTAGAGCAAAAGGCAGAGCTTGTTGTTGAAACCGGCACACGTGGTACTAAACTCTAAAGGAAAACACCGTCCTTTGTTTTTTTATTTTCCAATAACGGTTGATAAGTCTTCTGTTATTTAAGGTGTTCCGGTGAATGAAGAAGATGTGCAAATAGCATTGTTTGAAGAAGATGACCGGGTATACTGGTATGTTCTGTCAAAGCCCTTGATTATTGCTATCATCTAATGCATCGCTTTGTTATAGCAAAGATAAAAAAAAATTCATTTGTTCTTTTTTTGGGATCTTAAACTTTTCTTTTCGTTTAACATCAAAATTGATGGTAAGGAAATATTGATTATCAGTTCTATTCGCAGAACTTGTGTTGTACCCCCATCTTGTAAATAATGAGTTTTATTTTAGTTGTGTATTTTTCCTGGAAAAGTAAATTCTTAGCTTGATATTTGTCTGCTTAGTAGCTATGCTTTCATGAGTTCAAAATTAACTTTGTCACGTCAAGACCTTTAGTGAGATTTTGTTTTGTTCTCTTTTTTATGTTAGCACTATACTGAATATGTTACAGAATGCTGGGTGATGTTTCTCCAATTTAATAATTAATTCTGTCTTCACCAAACATTAACAACTATGGTGCTACTTATTAAACAGTGACAATTGCAAGACATCTATTGTCAATTTTCACAGAAGCTGCCCTAATCCGGTTTGTTCCTATGACATCTGTCTTGATTGCTGTTCTCAACTCAGAAGAGGTCTTCAACCAGGAGGAGATGCTGCAAAAAGTATTGGCAGTTCCAAGACAAGCTTAGAGAGAAGAAATTTTGTGGATGATAAAAACGTTGAGGTTGCTTCAGCAAATGGTCTCCTAGACAACTTGCACTCTGGTTTCCCTAAATGGGAATCTAAGAACGGCAAGAGAATACCATGTCCTCCCAAAGAGCTTGGTGGTTGTGGAACTGAGGATTTAGTACTGAAACGCATTTTTGACGCTGATGGGGTGCAGAAATTAATTACTGTAGCTGAGGCCTTTTCTTCTAAATATCAATTACCAAGTATAGACTTTTCCCAGAAATGTTTGTCGTGCTTTACACAAAATGTTAATGAATTTTCTGAAGTAAGACAGGCATCATTCAGGGAACACAGTCAAGATAACTTTCTATACTGCCCTAGTGCTATCAGTCTTGATTCTGATTTCGAACATTTTCAAACGCACTGGAGAAGGGGCGAACCTGTTATTGTTAGAAACACGCTTTCAAGAGCTTCTGGTCTTAGTTGGGAGCCTAAGGTTATGCTGCGGGCTTTCAGGAATGCAAGCAAAAAATTGAAACAAGACACCTTCTCTGTGAAGGCTATTGATTGCTTGGATTGGTGCGAGGTATTTGTTTGCCTTATTTTTTGATATTATGACACATATAGTTACTTTGTCACGTGAAATTTCCCTATCATGATGTTCCTAATGTTTCCGCATCTGTTTGTTCTGTATGTTATTCAGGGCATTCTTAGAAAATAATTATTAATAACACATTGGAAGTAGTCTCTGCCATTTGAGATCAGACTAGAGCTTCAGTATTCACCAGTTTTTCTTTATTGCAGGTTGAGATCAATATTCACCAATTTTTCAAAGGTTACTTAGAAGGGCGTCGACATCAAAATGGGTGGCCTGAGATGTTGAAATTAAAGGATTGGCCACCTTCAAATGCTTTTGAAGAATGTTTACCTAGGCATGGCTCTGAGTTCATGGCTATGCTTCCCTTCAGTGATTACACCCATCCTAGATCAGGTCTATTAAATCTTGCTACAAAACTTCCTGATGGTGCCTTAAAGCCAGACTTGGGGCCAAAAAGCTATATTGCCTTTGGATATCCAGAAGAACTCAGCAAAGGCGATTCGGTTGCAAAACTGCATTGTGACATCTCTGATGCGGTATGCTTACAAAAAATATCTCTGCTCCTATTTAATATATTGCAGTAAGTGGCACTGATAAATCTTTAACGCCGTAATTCTCAACATTTTTTTAACTAAACTATGGTGTGTCATCTCCTGTTTTGCATAGTTATCTAAAACACATTGTGTAAATGTACTGCAAAATCTTTAGTATTCTTTGTTTTCTGGAATCATAATATACAAGTTAGATAATAAGCACTCAGCCACTGCTCTTGCTGATGGAATTACTAGCTTGTGTCTTGTTGTTGCCATCTCACTTGGGAAGATTTTAGGATTTGGTTCTCTAGTTTTTTTCCTTTTTTCGTGTTGAGGTCGTTTAATAGTATCAGATCACTATTATTCAAAATTCAGTCAATAATGCAGTTTCTACTTGTACCTATCTCTATGCCAGGCTCCTTTTTGTAAATATATGCCAGAAAAAGCTACTGCTCATGTTCTAATATGAGGATCTGAATCAGGTGAACATATTGACACACGCGACTGAAGTGAGGCCCACCTCACGGCAAAGAAAAAAGGTTGATGAATTAAGGAGGGGATCTGAATTCGAAGATCTAGACAAGTTTAGTGAACAAGCCCGCACAGAAAGAACTGGAAATAAATTAACTGAATCGCTTCAGAATGGCAAAATCCCGGAGGATCATACATGCAACGGGAACTCTTTGCTGCTGGAAAATCAAATTGATAAAAATACAACAGTTCAGAGTAGTGACCTTCATGAGGACATGTCGATAGAATCTAGCTCGTTACTTGCAAACCGTAGTTTCGAGGCATGCTCTTCATATGGGTTTCTGGATATTGGAAACAGAAGTAACAACCACAGTATAGACAGAACCTCTAAAGTGGCGGCAGAAAGTTTTCAAAGTACTTTTGACTGTATTGCAGATAGTTACATCGATCTGGATCTGCCCAATTGCTTGGAGATCACAGTTGATGGATGTAATGAGGCTTCTAATACAGATTTTTTTGCTAATAGTCTAAGCCTGAATAACAACACCTCAGCTCAAACGAGAATAGACTCTGATACTCGTGATGGTCAGCCTAAAAGTGGCAAAGCATCCACAGATATTGCACATGGTGCTGCAGTTTGGGACATCTTTCGCCGGCAGGATGTGCCCATGTTAACTGAATACTTGCAGAAGCATCAAAAAGAATTTTTCCATTATGATAATTCTGTTGTGGATTTTGTGAGTACTAGTCTGCTATGCACAATATTTGACCAAAATGCCCCAGTTTTAACTCTGTTTTACTTTTGATATAGGTTGTACATCCAATCCATGACCAGATATTTTATTTGGATGAGAAGCATAAAAGAAAACTGAAGGAGGAGTTCAGTAAGATTTCCGTGCATATTTTTCCTGAATTTATTTTACAAGCCATAAACTTACACTACTCATTCTGCCTTTTCACTAGATATTGAACCATGGACATTTGAGCAACATCTTGGTGAGGCTGTGTTCATTCCTGCTGGTTGCCCCCATCAAGTGAGAAACAGACAGGTAGTCATTGTATATGTCTTAAATAATTTATATTTTCATCTTTTTATTATTGAAATTGATCAAGAATAGACTAGTTCTACAGGTTTTTTTTTTATAATTTTTTTTTTATTATGATTAGTATTATTATTATTATTATTAAAGCTTCTGCTCTTTTTTTCTGTCAGTCCTGCACGAAAGTTGCTCTAGATTTCGTATCCCCAGAGAATGTTCATGAATGCGCCCGACTGACAGAGGAATTTCGGTTGCTTCCTCAGTTTCATAAATCTAAGCAAGATATATTGGAGGTACTTACTCCATTTTTTGATCTGCATTACTCAAAATCCTGCATTGCAAGGAAGATCTCAAAACTTGCTATTCCATAATTATGTCAACTTTGTGACCCCCATCTTGTGAATTAATTTTTTTTCAATAGGTTGCCTTTGTTTCCATGCAATGAGCTGTCCATTCCAATCTTTACTTGCACATGAATAGAAGCTATTTTTGAACACTCAAATTGTCAGTTTGAGATCCATCAAGGGCATTGCTAGTGCTCTTATACATGTGGTCAAATTGGCAGTCCAGTTTGCGGAAAAATATATTTTAGCTTTGTGAACTATTAGAGGCGAGTTTCAATTGAGATGCTGTGGTGAAAGCGCTTAACTTTGGAGTTACTAATACTTGACCTTTGATGATTCAAGTTTATAAGAACCAACTACTTATTCAAGGATTTATGCTTTATCAATACGCTTTTATCTGTTTACAGGTCAAGAAGTTGGTTGTATATGCTGCAAATGCTGCCATTGATGAAGCCAGAAATTTAATCTCAAAGATTAAATAAGGTTTCGTCTACTTGTCTCTCCGTTATCATCTCTCTCATATATCTCTTGTTACTGGACTTGTTGGTATGCTGCAGACTTTGATGGATTATTTACTTAATTTACTATCTGTATTTCATTTGCTTATGATGCATATTTTTGCTCATATATGATAAACAAACTATTCATTGTCATGGTATCAATTTGTCAATGCTCATTTTGGTGTCTGAAAACTGCTGGCTCGATCATAACATCTGAGACGACTTGCATAAACAATGTAGTGGATATGTTTTTCTGCTCCTTCTCGTCTTCATTCTGTTTAGCTGCGATTGTTCCTTTTCTTTGTTTCTCTAGTAGACCAGAAAACATTCTAAGCTAGCTGTTTCAGAGAACTCCAGCTGAAAAGTTGAACTCTGCAACAATGTATACAGCTACGGATGCAATAGGCCGAATCTTTGAGGCAAGTTCGTCATGTATTATATGCCAGAAGCTGCCACATCTTATGCTGATGGATTCTTGATAATGTCTGTACATTAGTTTCACCTATGGTGCTGTACAAAATGAATAAATGTGTGTTGTTGTAGGATTTTTCTCATGTAGGATGAGTCACTGCAGAATCTTTTGTGAATGTTTTCATGTATCATAATAAAGTATCTTAAGCCACAAGGAGCTTAGGGCTTGTTTGTTTCGTGGGATTTTGCCGAAAGTAATCTGATTCTTCATTTTTAAATTTATATGTTTGTTTGATTTTCTAGAAGTTTTATTCTCTAATTGTTCTTAGATATTCTTTTTTCCTAATTTCACGATTCTTACATATTTAATATTATTTTATTAAAATAATAATAATTATTATTATATTTATTATTTCTTATTTTCTTACTATTGTTAGAGTATTATTACTATGTTATCAATTAATAACTTATTAAGCAAATCTTAATTTAATTTTAAAATTATAGATCATATTATTATTATTATTACTATTTCGATTAATAATTTAATTAAAGAAGTCATACTTTAATTATTAAGTCTATTAATTAATTGAATTTAATTAATCGATATAAGTTCAGAATTTTATTAATTTTTCTTGATATTTCCAAATACAACATACATAATGTATTAGGAATCATATTTTTAAGAATTATAAATTATATATACTAATAAATAATAATATTACTTTTGTGATAAACAAATGGGCCTAAGAGTAACCAATTATTTTGTTGCAACTACGTGTAGTGTGTGCAATATATTTGGCAAGAAAGTACTAATGTTGGTTGTGCTTGTATCAAAAAAAATGACAATCACGCTTCCATTTGGTTTGGATATTCTGTTACACACTAAAATAGAAAATAAAATATAATGTGACATTTCTGCATTATATAGGGATCATTGCTTCATGCGTTTGCCAAGTTTTGCAGGCGAGATTTGTATTGAATTTTCTGTTGTATGTGTATTATATGCGTGTCAGGCTATTTATCTTGCTGTTTTTTGATTGTCTTAACTGAAACATCATTCTCTTCTCTTGCAACTTTTGTAGAAATCGGTTATAAGAAAGCTTTCTTTTCATTTTCATTAATTTGTTTCCTTGCACATTCGCCATAGAAACACTGGATATTTCTAATTAAACTGTTTTGAATTAAGATAAAAATTTAATCTCTACGGCCATCGTCGATTAACCCCCCTTTTCTTTTACTTCACTCTCAATCTGTCTTCCTCGACCCTAAATATCCAATCTTTACTGCAATTTCATCGATCAGTCAATTTGGAGAATCTGAGCTCAACTCTCTCTCGATTCCCTTTATTATCCCAAACCCATTTCCTATTTTCACTCTACAATTAACAAAATCCTTTTCTTGACGACGAAGTTCTCGTCTTGTTTTTCCTCAATAAACTTGAAAATTCAATTACAGTCCACTTAGATTTTTTCTTTTTCTTTTTCTTCTCCAAATTCATGTCCCACATATCATTGGATACCAATAAGTATCTTCTACAAAGTGTTGTTTAGCTTATCTCTAGTTGATTCCTCAAAGATTCTGCGATGGCTGCTG